>JAOTRI020040478.1:0-17926 GCA_028564885.2 Zoanthus sanctaehelenae | reverse complement strand
GATCTGAAGTTAAATTGTCAATGGATACAAATTGTTTCCTATCGGCAAGATAACTGCAGAACCATTTATTGGCTAAGCCCCTTACCCCATAGTACTCAAGTTTTTTTATGAGTAGTGAGTGATTAACAGTATCGAAGGCTTTACTGAAATCAAGAAATATTCCACAGGAGTAATGTCTCTTTTCTATAGCTTTTTGAATTCTATCAGTAATCAAAAGAATTGCATGAGATGTAGAATGTTTCGATCGAAAACCAAATTGCCGATCAAAAAGTATTAATTTTGGTTATTATCAAGAAAGGTCATCAGGCGATTATACATCAACTTTTCAAGTATTTTGCTAAAAACTGACAGTAGAGAGATAGGTCGATAGTTAGAGGCAGTAACTCTAGAACCTTTCCTAAAGACAGGAATAACCCTTGCAATTTTTAATTTGTCTGGTACAATGCCATAACTAAAAGAATAGTTAAATAGATATTCTAAGGGTTTTGATAAAAGGCATTTTAGGATTTGTAACAATTTAGTTGGAATACCATGAGGTCCAGTAGATTTTGATGGGTTTAAATTATCTATTTCAGAACAGCTCCTGGTATGACAAATAACCTACAAGAAAGTCCTTTTCTAAGATCTTCATACTTGAAGTGCAAAGAACAAATTCTTGGGTCTGACAGGCTCGTGAACGTATTGTCAGCTCAGCCTCTTCTGCAGAAATTATCCCATTTTCTATTTATTATGAAATTACTTGGAAACACAAAATACGACAAATTTGGTCTGTTATGAGGTCCGTTGGTACAAACCGCAATTGAGCAATATTTCATCATTTCAACAAAAAGGGATTTTCCATGTTTACATTTGCACACAAATATTATTCCCCGCACTATTCCCCTAGGCCTTGCTTTTGCGTTCAAATTCACTACCAGTATCAAGTGGCAAAATATATAGGAATTGGTCTATTTGAACGCTTTTGTAACCTCATTCCTTTTCTGCCAAAGCTGACTCTGCTTTCCATCCTTACAAGGTCGGTCTTGTCCAGGAATGTAAAAAGACTCCCTTCCTCTTAAGATTTTGAAATTAAGCTTAACGTAAGCTCCAACTCCATGGGGTACAAGACTGTACTTGGAAACAAATATGGAAAAATAGTAGTTTTGTCAAATCTTTTAGTTGCATTTTCGTCTTGACTTTTTTCTTCACATACTCCTTCGGTAGAACATTAAAAGTATTGCTGATTACCTCGAGCAGCAAATCAAATCGAAATGTCTACTGTGACAGGAAACGTCACGACTACCTTTAAGTAACATCATCATTAACTCCAGAAAGTAAGAAGACATTAAAACCGTCCATGTATCTAACAAACTGAAATAGTGTCATTAACATTAAACTCCTACCTTTAACTTCCACTATGAAGGAACAAAAACTTCGAAGCTGGAATGAATCTTCAGCAGTGTATCGTACGATAGTCTGGCCGTAAGGAAAATTATAAGGAGACACGATTTTGGGGTTTTCAACACTGACAATCACAGGATCTCCTGAATTATCTTTTGCTATGGGCACTGTCCAGTTGTAAAGCGCGGTTGATTTCCCCAGTTCAGTCAACAGCTTTACATTCTTAGGACAAATCACTTTTGGTATTTCCTGATCTAGACGACATAAGAAATGAATAATTAACTTAACAGATTTTTCTTTCTTGCAAAATCTAACTGATACTAATATTCCTCTTTTGTAAATCCTAGCCACGATATTCACTCAGTAATCAGTCACCATATTCACTAGTCAATTTTAGTCGCCATATTTAAGCGCAATATTCATTGACCATATTCAGTGGGCCATATTTAGTGGTCACATCAATTGGCCAAATTCACTTGGCAGAGTGATAGGCCATTTGTTATGACCATCTTTGAGGACAAATGACAATACTTCCTATTTTTTGATGATAGAAACAATTTTTAATAAATTAGCAATCCTTATTGAATTAAGGCTTCAATGAAATACTCATGAAATGCAATTTATTTATACCAAGAAAATGTTATCGAACCTTTACAAAGGACACGGGAGCTATTAACGGACCAAGTGCCATTCAGTTGACATCTAGTAACCCTTGGTCCTTGTTGTACGAACCCTTTCCTTGAACAACGGAATACACAATACGAGTTATATGGGGCCTCTCTTCCTTCATTACAGCCGATATAGCCATCCATTGATCCATATTTGGGAGGGTGAATCGGAGGACACATCACCCCTGTAAAAATGCGAGAGGTTACATCAGCAATGCTATTGGTGTTATTGTTAACACTATCTTTATCTTTATTACAGTTTCATTAAAGTTTCAGGGCATTTCTGCTTGAAAAAAGAACGAATTTATAAGTTGAAAATTTGTGAAAGTTGTAAGATGTTGATTCTACACTTTTACAAACCAGTTTCGTGTTATTCAATATGCCGGATGTGCTGATTAGTCCTTAAATTACTTGTGCGCATGTGTTTTGAGTAAGGGTTGTTTGTCCTTTCTAAATACGTAGCAAATTTAAAATGTTTTGGTGATTTCGGCCTAAATTGTTTTTAATTCTGTTTTCATTTCTTGCAGGCCAAATTACGGAAAAAAAATATAAACAATGAAGGCACTTAAAAACAATGCTCTTTACACTTTAAAAAAAAGTGAAAAACCAAGAGACTACTCGTGTTTTATATAGTGCCGTTACTGAGTAATAATTTATGATAATTTTTTGGTGAGGGCTCTATGTAAAGCATTTTCTTAGACATTCGGAGCCTTAGCCAGACATTGTTCTTAAAAATTTAGTATTTTTTGGACAATTTATGCTTCGTTATTCATATAAGGATATACTCTTATAAAAAGAAAGCATGTAATTGATTAAAATATTTCTTTTAAAGTAGCATACCTTCGATATATTCTTCTTACTAAAAATATGGTAAAGGAGGGCGGGTATGACAACGGTAAGAATCACGTTTCTCAAAAAATAAAAAAAAAGTCGCACGAGGTTGATGGTAGATTTGTTTGGAATTTGCGGCTGTTTAAAAGATTGTTAACGTTGCTTTCGTGGTGTTAGTAATATGTTGTAGTTTTCGTATCACGCATGGTCCCCCATGTCACCGACGCGCATAACGTAACCCAGAAAACAAACCCTGTTTTTAGCTTGTGGAGAGCTATCGGAATGGTTGGTGAAACAGGATGTCAGGTGTAAACAATAGAAAATTTGTAATCGATTTCCGATCATCTCAGGGTTTGCAGTCGCATTCATGCATTCGTTATTCAGCTACCAATGAGAGCCATTCAATATTTCGGTGTTTGGTACATGAGTTCGGCAAACCAGCCATGGTTGACAGTTGATCACGCGTCAAGTTGTAGGTTATCATCCACTGGATGATGTTTTGGATGCAGGACTCCACCCAAGCTTTGGATAGAATTGTTTCGCCCGGATCTTTAGGTTTGAATGACAAGAAAATTTGTCTATCATCAGCAAAGAAATGGTAATTCATGCCATGTTTGTTGACAACATCTGCTAATGGTGCAGTGTACATTGAGTACAGGATGGATCCAAGCACGGACCCCTGGGGGACACCACAGCTGAGTTTATGATTATTCGAGCGATCGGAACCGATTTTCACGAACTGAGTTCTTTCAGATAAGTAAGACTTGATCCAGGTCAATGCTTTTCCGGTTATTCCAAAACGATTTTTTAGTCTTTCGATGAGGATGTAATGATCTACTGTGTCAAAAGCAGCTGATAAATCCAGCAAAACCAGCATTACATATTCATTATCATCAATGGAACGATGAATGTTATTGTGTATGCGTGCTAAAGCCGTTTCTGTGGAATGACCCTTTTTGTATGCGGATTGAAAGGGTTCATGCAGATTCGCATTATCGAGGTGACAATTAAGTCTTTCGGCTACCACTTTCTCAGTTGCTTTTGAAATAAAACTTAGGTTCGAGATAGGTCTGAAATTCCCGTATATTTCATGGTCGAGGGAGTCCTTTTTAAGAATGGGGTCAACAACAGCTTGTTTGAAGGCAGTAGGTACACTCGCATTCTTCAAAGACAGGTTAATGATGTAATGCAGTAAGGTGTCATAGCATGCCTTCATCACAGTGGCAGAAATTGGATCCAGTGAACACAACTTCTTGGACATAGATTTTAGAAGAGATGACAGTTCATTTTCAAATGTAGATGAGAACTCTGAGAGCTCGGCAGGGTTGTTGATGTACGCCATATCACTGTCCAGACACGTGGGGTTAGTGACAGGTGGTAAGCACGTCCGTATGCATAGTACTTTCGCACTGAAGAATTGTACAAACTGATTTGCAAGATCATGTTCATTACTGTGAAATGGTAACTTCCTTCCGGAATTCAGGTTTAGGATTTTTTCGATTGCGGAGAAAAGGACTCACTGGTCATTAGCATTTTCATCAATGGCATTAGCATAGAACTGCATCTTAGATTCATGTTTCAGTGTATTAACACAGGTACATTGTTTGACATACTATACATTTCTCAATGGATTGTGAGTTTATTCTTCCACCAAGTGCATTCGAGTTTCCTATGATTTGTCTTTTCGCATCTGATGATGTCTGAATACCATGGTGCAGCAGGTCGTATAGTCACTATTCGGGATTTCTCCGGGGCGTGCTTGTCAAGTAATGATCGCAAGGTTTCGTAATAATAGTTAACAAGTGATTGAACATCCGTCAAGCCGTGATTCATTAATGTAGACTTCATTATATCCTGAATAAATAGCTCATTATCCAACAAGTGAAGTTTTCAAAACTCAATTTGATCAGACATAGAGCCTCACAGTGCACAGCGCAATGGTCGGATATGGCAGGATATGATACCCTTACATTACGTACAGTTTCTTCACCAGTTCTGGTGATCACTAGATCAAGAGTGTGGCCGTTCTTGTGAGTGGATTCCCGAACATGCTGTACTAAACTGAAAACGTTTAGTTGTTCTTTGAATCGAGCAGCAGATCGGTCGTTTTTATTATCCAGATGAAAGTTGAAGTCTCCTATAATGACCAGTGGTCCTGTGGTTGTAACAATTCTTTTAAGGAAGGAAGTAAACTCTTCGAGAAACACAGTAATATTCAAGTGATTTTTCGAGATGGTGGAGGCCTGTAAAAAACCACAATCCGTAGCGTAGTTGTTAAATAGCTGACTACATAATCAGTGGATTCAAATGAGTTATAGCTGATATCCATTGACAACTTTTTAAGGCGAAATCGGTTCTTATAAAGCAATGCAACTCCACCTCCTCTCGATCCAACGCGAGGAAGGTTGTGAAGGACATATCTGGTAAGACATATGTTATTGATGGTTATTTGGTTCGATATGTCGTCTTGTAACCACGTTTCAGTAATAGCAAGAATATCAATGTTATTGCCGACGACAAAGTCTTTGATAATAAATGATTTATTCTTCACTGACCTTGCATTCAACAAGCTTAGTGCAACAGATTTCGATTTGTGGCGATCTCGCAATAGTGATTATCTTCGTAGAAACAGATCGATGTTGAGCACTTGCCGAAACCTTGGTCGTATTTTCATGTGTAGATGTTATCAAATTGTGTTTGTTTATACCTCCGCAATATGCTAATATAGATTTCGTTCGTGTTCGCCAGTTCGTAACGACAACTTGGATTTTTTCGAATATTAGCTTTCTCTTCTCTTGCACTCGCTTCCCGGCCCTTGATCTTCTATAAGGATTCTTTCTCAAGTTATAAAGTCCCAGATTGGGATTGTGGTGGTGATTAAGTTTCTGAAATACGGGGCTCGGTTTGTGAAGAATTGAGAGATTGCGATAGCTTGGTTGAGTCACAATGCTAGTTGAGATTGTCGCTACATTAGCGTGTGATGAACTTCGCTTGGGAACTGGCGATGGTTTTGTGTTGAATTCGTCGATTCCCATCCCGGGTTCGGGTGAACGTCAGTGTGGACAGTGAGGTCAGGAACGAAGCTCCGTTCTGGAGAAACTTTGATCTTCTTTGTAAAATGGTTCACCCAAGTTGGTTGTACTAAAAACACTTGCAGTATTTTATTTAACAATTCTTCCAAGAGCGTGTGTTGGATATGAGATGGTAAAAAGCCAACGAGGAGAGTTGCGCCAAGTTGACTATAATCCTCTAATATCCAACAAGCGTGAATGGAATGATTGTTTTATCAAATTTTACGAGCTTTTCAAAGATTGAGGGAACCAATCAGAAAGCTAGAAATGCAATATTCGAGGTTAAAAATTTAATGAAGTAAATTAGTGTTGCTCGCCAACTTCTCAATTGCTGCTTATCATGAATAAACTAGTATTTAGCTCAGGCTTCCTGGTAACTTAGGAGTGAATCCACGAGAAAACCACGCAAAATCGAATAAAAATGGTAAGGTGGGTGGGGCCGATTTCCATCCCATTCACAGGTTTGAGTCACTGTCCCAAACAAACACCGTAGCCAAAATGAGATAACTAAAAAAACTACCCATTCCAGAGAAATGGAGTTAATTGACTTTTGGGGCTTTGCTCAACTATTTTTGTGTTACAATCTTACATTTTTTCTTTGGCTTTGAACAACATCAGAATGGATTTGCCACGTTGGTGTCAATACCATATGTTAGCACTTGCTGTTTGCTACTTCAGCATTTTATTACCGAAACCTCACATTAGCTTTACGGGCTGTTCTATGGTCACATATACAGGTTAGTTCTGAGGATGCTAAAATCATACTAACTTTAAGATGCCATATCTATGCCGCTGCGGAAGCTTGGTGAATATTGAATGTAGGAGTGTTGAGAAGAGAACTAGGGCTATCCGTAGCAACAATAAAATCAAGGGCAGCTCATTTCCAAGTCACAAAAAATATTAACAAATTTAGCAAAAATCTTAAATTTATGTTAAAGTTTAAAACATATATTCTCGTGTCAAAGAATAGGTAGGCAATAAATATGGCTATGATTGAAACTATCTTCATACGAAGGGTCGCTGCTAACATCATTGAAGGCTTGTAGATCAATCTGGCAAACAAAATATGTTAAGGCGGGACTCAAACTAAAAAAATGTATGAAATAGAGGTTTTTTTGGGGGGAGGGGAGTCCTATAAAAACTCTATTTTTTCCTTAATTAAAACCTGGGGGACTGGGTATGGCCTGTGTATGTGATGACACGCAAACGTTAGTCACGTGACAGCCCGCATCGTTTTTCAAATCATTTTCTGACTAGCGGTTTCAAGGTGAAAACCGTCAAAATGATGCCATTTTTTTGGCATTTTTGGGCAAATCTCGGGTGCCTGAGCTCATCATTAAGGGCTAAGAATGCTTAAACCTTGCCAGTATCGAAGAACTGTTTATTGGCACTCTGATCATAGCAAAATCAGCCAGTTTGCTTGGTTGAAGCACTGGCTGCTTGCTGTATCATGGAAAAGGGGCCCTACGAGTGTCTACCTTAGTTCCAGCTAGCTGCATTTTGCATTTCTCTTAGTGTTATTGAAAGTTTAAAAAGTCTTGTTAGCTTTTGGTGCTAAATGTTAGCTTGGTTGGAGAATTCTAAAAAAAACTTTCATTTGTGGGCACTGGTGTTTCACCGGGCAAAATATTCCGGGTTTCCCATGATGCAATGGTGCACATTTGTGTTCTATGGCTGATCGACTGCATATGCCAGCAAGAAATGGGTTATTTCAGCTCAGGTTTTTCAGGTTTGTGAATAAATATTCCATTTTACTGTAGACGAACAATTGCTTTATAATATTGTTTATGTTAATGGAAAGTTGAAAGTAAAATAAAATAGTTTCGACAGCTTGTGTATCAGGCAAACTTTGTTATTTTTCACACTCATTATTTGAGCCAATTCTTAAATTTAAGAAATCTGACAGCAGTCCATCCTGTTTAGCTTCAAATCTTGGGTTATTTCATATATTTTTTCTCTCTTTTGATGTGTCACGAACCCTTTTCAGCTGTTATTTGTTGAAATAGTGTTGAAATTGAACTCCAGCATTTTTTTATTTACCCCTTATCATTTTGAGCTTTAGCATCTAAGCAAAAATGTTTCATTGCAAACACTCTTCCACTCTGTGTTTTTAAAATTTCCATTACATTGTGCCTGAATATTATGTATGGCAAACCCCCTTTGGAATAAACCCAAAACGAGGTAACTCTGTTGCTTTATTTTAGTGTGGCAGGGAGAAATTGAAGAAAAAAAGTCTTGTTTTTTCCCAATTTTAGGCTTAAATATTTTTCCCTCAGCAAGTATTTAAAGTAAATGAAAGTTCTAAGCACAAAACAAAGACCTTCTTACTGGCCATCTGTAAAAAATATTTTCAAGTCATTCGGTTTAGTTATTTTGCTCATTTTTTTTCTCAAGGAGAGGGTGCTTTTAAGCAGTTTATTGAAGCTGGCTTTGTTACCATGGTAAAGAGACTCAAACATGTAGTTGCTGATCATATTTAGTAGTCATCTGTTGAAACATGGTATAAATTCATTGAAAAATTTGTATTTGAAGAAAAAGTTATTTTAGGTTAAGTACCGCCTTAACTCGTTTAGCCACATGTCCTATGTAGATTGCTGTTATAGAACTTTCATAGGGAAGTTTTATTTGAACTGCATTGGCTCTGGATCAATTGAAAAACTTCTTTATTTCGGCGAGGTATCTTTTTATAGTAGAAGCTGCACGAGAACGTAAAATCTGTTCCACAACTCCCGTAGAGTTTGCGACACATTTTCCCAATAAACACACTTTTCCACAATCTGAATTTGACAGATAATCAAAAGAATACATAAAGTTAGTATACATCATCTTCTCTTCACGGGCCAGTGCCCTTCCTATTCATTTCATATCATATTACGCCTGAGTGCCCTGATTTACTTTGTAATTTTATTTTTATCCCTTCGCTTAACCAGGCCATTGCCAGTAAACATGATCATTTCAGCCAGTGTGTTTACTAAAATCCAATCTTACTGCTAATAACATTCTTTTAAATCTCCTTGAACCTAAAAGTGAGTTCGTATTGCGTCCATTTTTCAAGAGACCTTCTCCCTCATAAACTCTATAATCAAACATATATTGAGCACATTTCCCCCCAGAAAAGGCCAAAAAATGGACGATAGCCAAAAGGAGACTATTAGGGTACCTTTTGCCTTTTGAAGCCCTACATAGTTTATTGTCCTCGAAACAGGCTTATTGGCGGAACTAGGAGACAGTTTTCTTTCTTTAAATTTTGTACAAAAAAATCAATACTGGTACAACCTGGGGTCCAAAAACGTGATATAAATTGATTTATTTTGTAATTGTAGTGATTTGCGAAGCAATCTATAGAATGAGGGCCCCATAAACTCTCTACGCTTTCAAACAGAATCGTTGTTATTTGCCAATAAACTATATTAATCACCATGCCTATAAAATCAGCCTTCTCCATTTGCGTCCTGGGTACCCACTGTATCTGTCAATGAATTTTATGCTGTATACATACACTGAGAATATTTAGAGCAATGAGCTGCAAATCATGTCTCGTGCTCCCCAATTCAATTATTTTGGCAGCCGCTTGATTATCGGTAGACCACTTCACGTAACTGTTGTTTAAGACACTACAAAACGATCTCAAGGCAAAAAGTAGTTGGTCCTTAATATAATGTAATAAAATTTGGTCCTTAAAATAATGTAATAACACTTGATCCTTAATATAATGTAATAACATTTAGTCCTTAACATAATGTAATAACATTCGGTCCTTAACATAATGTACTAACATTTGGTTCTTGATATAATGTAATAACATTCGGTCCTTAACATAATGTAATAACATTTGGTTCTTGATATAATGTAATAACACTTGATCCTTAATTTATGTTATAACACTTAATCCTTAATATAATGTAATTACGTTCTAATTCACTTCGTTCAATCGAACATAAATTATTTTATTCTTTATACTCCCTGTAACAGACATCAAGCTACAACAGAGTTAGGATGAATACTCTAGCCTTCGCGCCTTGCTGAACTTTTGCGCTTTTCCTCGATCTGTCCAAGTATTGTGACATACATATTTTTGATTCAAAATTGTCAGAGTTTGCTCCGCAGCCAGTGCCGCTTGCGTCAGAGTAGGCAAAGCATTTTGGCATGTTAGTAGTTAAGCAATACTTAATATTAACTTTCCTCATATTTTTTTTCCCAGATATTGATTTCATTATACGAATAGAAATCAAATTTAAACGATTTGTCCCAGCTCTCAGCTGCAACGATCGACATGCACCTACGCCTCGTCATAATCCTGCTAATATTCCCCACCCCCGTAACGGTTGAAATAATTTTTCCCGTAAACGAAGCCAATGCAGAAGCTGTATAATTGCTAGCATGGATATTGTCGATGTCTTCGTATATTTTATCCAAACGGTTTTTGGTAATGCTTATAATTCCATCTGCAGAATTCCAGGATAACCTCAACCAAGTAGTTACTTGCATGGGGTTCCAATTACGTTTTTTCTCATTAGCTACAAAACCAGAAAGTTTCAAATCTCCTCGCACTTTGGTTGCTACCACTTGGCATTCATTGTAGCGTTTTACTACTGCGATCGTCTTGGAAAATTGCAATTTTAATACCGCATAAATCCCAATTATATTTCTATTGGACGAACACATTTCTTAAATATATATGGAGCTGTTGCCAAGCCAAACAGTAAAACTGTAAATACAAAGTACTGCTCCGTTCCCTTTTCAAACCCATTTCTCAATATGATGATCACCACTCCTTAAGTGAAAAGAGAACATAAAGGCATCTTTTTCAAAAAAGGTCAAGCTAATTTTCCAATCCTCATACTTGAATCTGTATTTTTTAAGACACTTGTTGACTCATGAATGTCAGGACGATAGGATGTGTGAGAGACAGCAAGCGGCAGCGACTTTCTGTGCCGTACAAAGCAATTGGAATGTATATGTAATTGTAATGGGGAAAAGAAAAAGTCCTAAGAAAAGAAACAACGAACCAAGTCCTGTGGACGTCGACCATGCTTCTGAAATGGCCGCCATTTTCGAGAACTCTAAAGATGTAGGAGAACCGGACCACTACGTGACAGTGGCCACTGTCCGTGAGCTCCTAAAGGTTCAAGAGTCGATGCTTAAAGGTCTCTTTAATTCGATGATTAAATCGCTTTCAACACGTCTAAATAATGTTGTCCAGGGCCCGGTTGCTCGAAGGGTGGTTAACTTTTAACTCAGAGTTAAATTCGCTAACCCAGAGTTAAAATTTAACTCTTAGTTTGTATCGGTTGCTCGAAAGCCGGTTAGCGCTAACTCTGAGTTAAACTGTGAGTTAAATCGCGATGAAATTAACTTAGGTATCGAGGTGAGTTAATTGTTAACTCAGAGTTAAATAAAATAAAAATTTCCAATATGGCTTTTGATTTACTTTTTGGTGGTGTTGGCGTTGCTCGCAAAAAAAGAAGTTTTAGATTGTTGGCGAACTTATTGGATGGTTTAAGCGAGCAAGAAATCCTTTCACGATACCGTTTTGGTTCCGAGTCCATTGAATATATCACCAATCTCTTAAAACCGGAACTTGAGCGACAAACAGCAAGAAATCACGCATTGCAGCCAAAAGAGCAAGTTCTAGTTGCTCTTCGTTTTTTTGCGAGCGGTGGTTTTCTCGAAATAATTGGTGACACAGTTGGAATGATTCCAAAATGTACGGTATCGAGAATTGTCACTCGTGTTTCCACTTTGCTTGCCTCAAAACACCACCACTTTATAAAGTGGCCAAGTTCAGCGAGGGACAAGCACGAAATCAAACAAGGTTTTTACGAGAAGGGAGGCTTCCCAAACGTTGTCGGTTGCATTGACGGCACGCACATAAGAATCCAAGCACCAAGTGCGGATGAGAACGACTTTGTAAATAGAAAAGGATTCCATTCGATCAATGTTCAAGCAATCTGTGACCATAAAGGTTAGTCAAAAATTTAATTCATTGATACATTACTCTTTGTTTATAATTTATGTGAATCTTTAATTTGTGTTTTACTGCAACTATAGATATCGTTGGAAACATCAAATACTTTGCATCAAATGAACAAGCAATACAGATAAATCTACTGCCTAGTACCGGTAATATCATTTCTCGTAGATGAATAAAAATGTTTCATTTTAAAATAGGGTAAAAAAAACAAGCCCCCGGAAACGGAAAACAATGGTAACATTTGCATCATAATTCCCAAACATAGTTTAATTAGTATTACCTTCATTTCCCCACAAATATTTGCATTATCAACTTCTAAAACTATGAGGCTACCATGTGCAAAACTAAATAATTATTTGTTTTTGAAAGAAAACACAAAAAGAATGTGTAACCTACTAATTTATTCATATTTAACTTCGAAGAATTAATTATTTAATTTATTAAATTATTCTATGTTTTGCAAAGTTTTAACACAAGTTACTTTTTAAGCACAAATAAATTTATGTTTATATTCATAAAATTGTACAGCATTATCTGATGTTTTTTTTAAATAATTAATAAGTTTTGTTTCTCATAATTGCTTGGCACAGGATTGTTTACTAATATTGTGGCAAGGTGGCCTGGCAGCACTCACGACAGTTTTATTTTGTCAAACTCTACCATTAATGACATGCTGCAACGGTCAACAATGGAAGATGGCATCCTCCTTGGTGACAGTGGTTACCCTCTCAAAAGTTACTTGTTAACTCCATACAATGACCCCACCTCCCCCAAACAAGAGGCATTCAACAAAGCCCACATGAGAACAAGGGTTGCAATAGAACAAACATTTGGTAGATGGAAACGTCGTTTTCATTTGTTACATTCCGAAATAAGAATGAAGCCCCAAAAAGTTTGCATTTTGATAGGTGCATGTGCAGTTTTGCACAACATTGCAATTTTAAGAAATGAAGCAGATTTTTTAAATGATGTTGAGTCTTATGACCAGCCAGATGTTTTAAGATACAATGGTCCTAACGAGGGCAGTGTAGTGAGGGAGTACATTTGTAATACATTTTTTTAATTTCTGTTTTTGTTACTACTAAGTACTACAATTTAATGAATCAAAAATTTGCAGTTCATTCTGGAGTTTCTGTAATAAATCATTTTATTTTAATAATAAAATTTGATATACTGTTTCACTATTAAAGCTATATTTTTTAAATATTTAATAAATTTAATTTTAAAATGACTTGCTGGTAAAAGTTGCTTAATCCAGCTTAATTATTAAAGTTGTAAATCCAGTAATGATAACTCAATAATAATGTGGTATATACATATTTTACCTTGAATATGTCAATCTGAAATATACAGCTATTAAAAATATTATAAATGCAGTAAGAAACTACTTTAGGTACTAACAACATACCAGTCATAACAGAATGTTGCAAATGTACTTAATACCTTCACATTATATTTTTATTCTATTTTGTAAATATAATCACGACCAAGTTTTTGTCAAATACTTATGAAATACTTAAAATGATGTGAAGTGCCAATCCTTACTAGCAACATAATACACAGAACTGTTTCACAGTAGTATATTTCTATTTTGTTTTCCACAATATAAAAGTCACGATTCAATTTCAATTTAATATCATATATTGAAAAGTATTTTGGTACAAAAATGTATTTTGTAAAATTTCTGTTAGCAGATGAACCTGAAAAAATATAGTTGCCAGTTTTGATACTTTAAAATATGGCAAAGATTGAGGCAAAAAATTTTGACAGCATGTACCAATGATTTGATTTCAGTTGCTGACACTACTGCTTAAATTTAGGTAAGAGCAATTTAAATTCCTGTTTTATGTACATTTGGGGAGAAAAATAC
The DNA here is from genome assembly GCA_028564885.2 of Zoanthus sanctaehelenae. Lineage (NCBI taxonomy): Eukaryota > Metazoa > Cnidaria > Anthozoa > Zoantharia > Zoanthidae > Zoanthus > Zoanthus sanctaehelenae. The sequence goes on along the minus strand of JAOTRI020040478.1, from coordinate 4,132 downwards.
CACTGAAGGGCAGAATTTATATATATATTACTAACATGATCAGTGTATTTTAAAAACACATGTTATTAATATTTATTTAAATTCCACCCTTCAATCATAATTTTTCTCCCCAAATGTTCATAAAACAGGAATTTAAATTGCTCTTACGTAAATTTAAGCAGTAGTGTCAGCAACTGAAATCAAATCATTGGTACATGCTGTCAAAATTTTGTGCTTCAATCTTTGCCATATTTTAAAATAGAAACACCAACAATTATCCACTACTATTGAAAGAATATTTTTGTAAAGCTGAAAATTTTATTTTAAAAAGTTATTACTCAGTGGGTAGAGCATCTGACTGGTAATTAGAAAGTTGGGGGTTTGATTTCCATCAGTGACTTAGTAATTTAAATATAGACAAAAATAATAATACTAATACCATATAGTTGATGCTATTTTCACTTTTTTCAATAAATTTATACTGTTTTGTAAAAAATATATGCAAAATATTTTCAAATGATTTCTATATACCTATCAATGGTAAAATTCAAAAAGTGATATTTTTAACACCAAAAAAATCATACCTTTCATGTGATTTTACTAGCTTTTATAAGCAGGAAAATTTTGCAAATCATAAAATTTAAAATTAAATGCATCTCAAAACTCTGCGATATTTTCAAACAGATAACGGCCAAAGCTATATGACCAGTACTGGTGAATGAACTTAAACTTAGAGCTTACCATGTGTTTAAATTTCAACTTGCAGCTATGTTATCGGTGTATGACATTAGCAGACTGCAGACTCAAACCATAAAATTATTAAACTAAACCCTAACTCTGGCCAACCCTAATCATAGCCCTAAATAGGTTAGGGTTGGGGTTTGGATTAGGGCTAGGGTTTGATTTGAGTTTGGGTCTGCAGTCTGCAAATGTCATGTACTGCCATTTTATTCATTAAATGAACATTAGAATTTATAAAATGACCTCAATGTTTAAATGTGATGTCAAGCATGACTTCAAACAACAACCCATAATGAAGCAGTTTAAATTTAGCCATTTAAGAAAGATACAAAAAAAATAAAAATAACTTGAAAAACAGTTGACAACAGAACCAATTCACACTTCAAAAAAATGACACCATTTGTTCTAATATAGACTTTTATAGTATTTTCTCTTTTGTTCTAATATAGTACGTATTTTCTCCATTTTTATATGTTTTAAAAAATATGCAAAAATAGTGATATTTGTTATTCTTTTCTTGCATAACAATTTCCTATCCTTTGTTTTCAAGAAAGTCACACAATAAATTATGTCGACGTTATTTTTAAAACATTTTGATGCATAAAATTATTCTAAATGTTATTATATCGAACTTTAATTACTCTTTATAGAATAATTTTTAAGGAACTTGCAAATTTATGTGAAATGAAGGGTGAAAACCCTTTTTCTTACAAAAATGTGGCTTTAAAAAAAATGTAATTTCATACATACCGAAATTACTTTGTTTTCAATTGTTTTTCGAGTAAACATCGGAAGGTAACGCCCTGCCAAACTTACTCCAGACATCAGGTTGTTACTTTATGAGGATTAAAAGTTTCTAACTCAAAATTCTCTTATTTACATTAAGGGGTATCGAATGGTCGCATTCAATAATTAAAAATCCTTGCAAAAGTTTGCCTTTAACTTAAATAATTGCTAAATAATAATTTTTATATGAAAGAGAAGAGAAGTTAAAAAAAATATACTAAATACTGTACGTCAAATATTATAAACTACTGCTATATATACACTGTACTGCTATATTACTATAATATGTATTACAGTTTATCATTATAACTATTATCAGCCTTATATAACTGGCTGTTGCTCTTTATATAGCTTACTGTAAAATTTAATATTAGTTAAGCAAGTCCAGTTTTTTAGGTTCCACTGCAAAGATAAATTATATTAATTGGATATATATATACTTCTTCAAATCTTTTTCAATAAGATGGACTGGTTTAAGAGATGATCTTCTCATTTTCATGGATGTTGAAATATCTGATGTAAACCTCTGTGCACTTCACTGTGAGCTGAGAAACACGGAACAACTTCTCAAGTCCCTTGGCCTCACAGCCTATAGATGTGGATCACTGAAAGAATGTAACGATGTGCTATCTGAGTATGGTCCAGAAACATTGGTCAAAGATCGAAATGTTGTTAAACTAATGGAGGGCCAAGATATAGATATTCACAAACACAATATCAAAGTTAGATCATTTTCAGGTTAGATAATGGAAAGACACTGTACAATACATGTTTATTTTACTAAAGACAGTAAAAAATAGCAACGAAAGTTTAAAGAATTATTGTTGCAACTCATTTTGGGCAGGCATTCTTATAGAATTGCAAAATGACTTTGTTGATTTAATGTTTAGAAATGATCTAACTTTTCAAGCACTTCAAGGAACGTTCTCATAAATTGTTTTACAAGCAGGAATATGATCATTTAAGTCATGGTCTAATGATGTTCAGAGAACTATACAATTTTTTTTATTAAATTGCAGGAAATACTGAACAGTCATTTTTGAGTAACAATGAATATATAGTGGAATGCTCATTGCCAATTCAAAAGGTCATAAAACTTTTTCCAGACAAGGAAACTGCTGAAGATTCTGTTCTTAGTAAAATATCTTACTGTGAAAAAAGAATAGAGGTTTGTTTTTTATATAAATTATTTAGTTACTTAATTAATTGACATCCAAGGGTTAAACTTCTGATTATGGTTTTTGAAAGCTGATAAAATATAACTGACAGTATTATTTTTACAAAAGAAATTAAACTGTTACATAAATCATACATGTCAGGCACTTTTAATTGTTTAGTATACACTGTAATATGAAGATGTAAAGTATCTAAAACATGGCAATGAAAACGTTAAATGAAAGTATTGAACATCATAGTATACTAATGGAAGAATAATCAGGAAACAAACTATTATAAACTAACTTTAAACTATCTAATATAGCATTACTTTACATTGGGTTAAAATGTAATTTCAGTGTACGTGGATGATAAATCCTAACTAAATATTCATGAATTTTGTGAGAAAACTCTTTCTTCAGTCTGTCAATCACTTTTTGTAACATATACACTCTGAAAAAAAAAACACCCCATTCTTTTGTACTTCATGTACTTTTAGTATTACAGAAACCTAATTGAAAGAGGTAAATTTTTACGAAACAATGGAGGAGATGGTATGGAAACTGTCCTCATTGCTGGTACAGGTAAATGAGATAATTTTGTTAGTAATGATAAATTTTACAAAACATGCACCTTGCCGTTTCATTATCTGTTAAATATATAAGCAGTAATTCAGGGCTGTACCCAGAAGATTCACCGGAAGGATGCACATTGAATCAAAATTTTAAAATATCAATTTAATTAATATATTAAGTAAAAAAGCAGACCTTTTGCTCCAATGTGGTATGGGGGGAAAGTGGGGGGGGGGCAGTGCACGTGCACCCAGTGCAAAGCAAAAGGGGAGAGATGCAAAAGAAAACATTTCATATTGTTTTTCAATGACAATGTTTTTTAACTAAAATGAATTTAGTGTAGTCATATCAATGGGTATAAATTTTTTAATGAAACAATTTTTTATATATTATCAAATTTAATTTTAAATTTTAAAAATGTGTAACTACTTATAATTATAACACTTTAATTATAGAGTTGGAGGAATACTTACATGAAAAGAAAAAGTTCTGGGAAAAATGCTCTAAAGATTTGGAAGACAACTACACTAAAGCTGAGGAAGCTGATGACCCTCTAGTGTTCTGCAAATATGCTGTAGAAATGGAAATTTTACCATACAAAGAGGTTTGAACCAATATAAGTGATAAATATTTGCCATATATAGGTATAATGTATTCTTTTAGGGGATTGGAATATAGACTTGATTAAACACAATTGTCATAGACAAACTGCGGAATTTATAGATATTGTTTACTCAAAATTGTTTGTACCATTGATTAAAAGACCTTCAAGAATAACTTCGCACACTGCAACGCTTCTTGACAATATATTCGTTAACAACTCCAGTAACTATCTTCACAGTGGTTTATTGATATCAGATATTTCCGATCACCTGCCAGTGTTTGCTTTTCTTTCAAAT
>JAOTRI020040401.1:0-17927 GCA_028564885.2 Zoanthus sanctaehelenae | reverse complement strand
TTGCAGGCAGTTATTTGCAGGTCACGTGGTGGGTTCCCAGCCAATGAAAATGGGGGAAAAAATCCATCGAATGATAAGTACTGTTGACTGGCTGAATTATGTTTTATGCCACCATATAACGTTCGTTTGAAAAAAGCAGTCATTCAGGCAATCAGATATGAATATACGTTTTTAGTTTTAAAAAAAATTAATTCAACATAATTGCTTTGGGTGTAAACATAAAAACTCATTAGGTCTCCCGTAAAACATTAGAAGGCTAACTTCTTTACAAGCAATTAAAGTAGTTCTAAAGGTGGCGTAGTTATCTTTTGTTTCCGTGCATGCTTTGTTAAGAAGATGACAGTCTGACCCACCCCGGATGGTAGTCTAATTCATCTCCGGGGAAAAAAATAGCGATAAATTAGCGTGAGCTGCCTCGGTGTTTCCAAAGAAACACTTTAGTGATATAAATGTAAATTATAAATATCTCTTTTTTAAACGGTGTATAATTTCCATTTTTATCGCTTATTTGCTCTAAGCAGACGGCGGTATCTATTTACTTACTCGTGGGAAAAGAAGGTCACACAGAGATTCAAATCCCGGAAAGTTTGAGAATCAAACTGATGACGTCGTTGTCAAGCGGCAGAATTCTCACCAGCGCACTTAACCATCGACATCAGTATACTTATAAGTCATAAGTCTCAAGGTATATGGAGGACGTGGTTGGCCGCTTTCCAACCACAAGGTCCCCAGTTAGATCCCGGCACTTTACCGAGATTCAAATACTTGTGTTATCTTCTTTTCCGCTTAAGCAAACTCAGTTTTCTGTCCTTCCGGGGTAGGTAAATGAGTATCAGCGTCTGCTTGGAGCTAACCTGCGATGGATTAGTGTCCCGTCCAGGGGGAGTAAAAGATCTCATCCGCTTAGCACTATGGAATCCAGAGATATGCGCCGGCCCCATGGGCAACTAGGCTTGTAAAAGAAGTTAGCTTGCATTAGTATGTAAAACGTATAAGGATAACCACTGGATTGATAGAAGGATAGGATTCTGTGTTTTTACATCATTTTTGTCTGTTCTTTTTTTCTTGCAGGTACTTCAGGGATTGTTCGTCCGTCAGGATTATTAGATTATGAGTCAATGGCTCCGAAGTACTATATCCTTAACATCTCCGCCAGTGACAGCGGTGACCCTGTGTATAGTTCTTATACTCAGTTGAATATCAGTGTAACTGACTACAATGATAACCAGCCAATTTTTAGTAAACCAGACTACACCGTCGGTGTTGGCGAAGACATCCAACCAGGTTCAGTCATTGGGCAGTTAACAGCAAGTGATTCAGACTCTGGGATGAACGCTCGGGTAAGTAAGTACTCTACCTTGAATAGGTATTTGTTAGGAATATCAAAGCTCGTGATCAAAATTGACGAAACTTTTAAATGTATTCTTAATCTGTAACGGTGCAGTGGATGGTGGATTGGGTATTTCGTTGTTTCCTGTATGAGGAAACAACGAAATATTTGTCAATGTCTTTCCATCAATGCTGCTGTGTTTAACCGATTGAATGTACAAAGTAAACTTTAGCAGATGACCTGTAGCTTTCTTATTTAATGTGGATAAACAACTCTTAAACCATAGATAACTTACACATTGGAAGGAAGAGAAGAGTTGTTTGCTATAGATAGCAAGACTGGCAATGTTACACTTCTGAAAGGTCTTGATCGAGAAATACTGGACCGATATCAAGTAACTGTAAAAGCAACTGACAATGGAGCTCCTGTTAAACTATCGTCAGAAGCAAAGGTAAGTCAGTTAAACGGTGAAGATTTTGATTAAGATACTTATTACTGGGTTGCCTGTGGAAACACAGTCTTAATTTACCTTCTGTGTATATTTTTTTTCCGGGAGAACATGCAATTCTTGCGCAATACTGATTAGTCGGCAGATTTATGTAACGTGCTAAGCAACCAGATTGTAAATTAGACGAAGGACAACTATCAAGCTCTGGCTTCACTCAAGATTTTACACGTTTACAGTGAAGACCTTCAAGCAGAGAGCTTTAAGAAAGTTTCAAAATGTTTTTGAGATCTTTTATTTGGGCATTCTGCGTTTGTTTATTTAAAACATCAGAATGTTGAGAAACTAAATTGAGAACATTAGTTGAATACAATACACCATGACACATCTCGTAATCGGCGCTCTGATATCTGTGCTTAGAATGTAAAAAATAGAGTTGATCGTATGAAATCATGCGCACTTTTAGACTTAAAAGCGCCTTCACTGGTTGATGATAATAGATGTAAGTATATACTGATACAATCTGTTCTTACAGGTATTCATTCAAGTACTAGACATCAACGACAACAGTCCGGTTTTCAGATCGTCAAAATACATTCGCAAATTATCAGAGGGCGTGTCACTTGGTACAATAGTCGCGGTAGTGCAAGCGGATGACGCAGATATTGAAGAAAACGGCAAAATTCATTACAAGATAACTGCTGGAAATGATAGGGGTACGGCATAAAGCCTTACACTTGAAGCTCTTTTTTCTTTCTCTCCTTTTTTCCAATTTTGTTCGACGCAATAAAAGAATAAATATATATAGAATAACTAAGCACACACAATAGTTTGCCAAATTTTTCACTTTACATACTGGAAAGCCTTTTTAGGCGACTCAACTATTTACATAAACATGATTTTAAAGACCAGACTATCGTTATAGCACTCCAATTGCGTGATCATTTGAAACATCGTTATGCTGCTTCTATTTTTAGGATTGTTTACGATCGACAAAATTACTGGTGCTATTTCCGTTTCCAAACGTTTGGACCGCGAAAAAGAACCTATTATAACAATTCTTGTCACTGCAGTGGATCAAGGGACAATATCAAGAAGCGACAGAACCTCTGTGGAGATAACCTTGACTGATCTGAACGATAACGCACCAGTTATCAAGCCAAAGAAAATGAAAGCCCAAGTATACGAGGTAATACGTAAGACTAAACGATATCTTAAACGTTATCTAATATCTGAAACGATATCTGAATGTTATCTGAACGATAACGCAGCATTTATCAAGGCAAAGAAAATGATAACCCAAGTATACAAGGTAATATGTATGCAACATTGTACACTACAAACTGAAGTCGAATCGCCCTCTATTCTTGTAACATTGTACGCAAAAAATCTTCTTTTCAAAGGACGTCTTGCTGGAAGCCGTTTTGATTGTTATAAAATGCATAGGTAAGCACGCCATACTATCACGAGAAATGTTGCGTGATTCTGTTGCACCGCGCGTTCACCTTCAAAAAAAATTGTTGCGCGCGATGTTGCATGAAATGTTGCATCGTGTGTTCGCGCCGCCTTTAATTGGGTTGGCGTAGTGGTCATCAGTAGCGCTTTCCACCTCTGCGACCCAAGATTGAGTGTGTTTGTGGGCTGAGGGTTCTTCTCCGGGTACTCCGGTTTTCCTTCCTCTGCAAATTCGACTTTCATGCCAAGATCTCAGCCGTCGAGCGATTAAACATTAGCCTGAAGAATGGGCAACCACTTCTTTCGCAATTGACGTTAAATAAAGTATTTAATTATTTATTCTTATTTATACGGCATCAGCTAACCTAGGCTCAACCTGGGTGAAAACTCACCCCGGCTCGCCCCAGTTTTGTGTCTAGTAATTGGTCTAGTGATCCCCCAGCAACTGGTTGACTTTGAAAGAGCTCGCGTTTTTTTATTGATTTCGTCAACCTTCTTATGTTTTTGTTTTAGTTGAATCATCTTTTTCCCCACTCTTCGCGATTTTCTCGAAAATGGTTTCTTTCTATCTTTTGCCCAACATTCTCATCGGCCTTGTAATCAATCAGCAGAAAAACAAAATGCCCCTCGAGTCGAAGCTTCGTTGTTTTAGACGTTGACATTTCTAAAAATTGTAAAGTTTAACAAACTATTCCGCGCTCGTCCTAGCTCCATGGATAGTACAAGTACGAGATTGTGAAGTAAATGTTAACCTCAGTCGACCCGGCCCAGCTGTTTGTTCACAGGAAGAAAATTAATCTTGTTATATTTTAATTAGTTTGAGCCTAAGTTAGTTTACATCGTGTGAATAGGACTGCAAAAAATAATGTTTACGATAATAGTGGTAATTTTGACGATGGTAACAGTGCACCAAGCTTAGTTATTTTGTATGTTCTCACAGTTTTGGTCGCCCATTATTTTATCTAGTCCCAATGGTAACCAGGTCCCCATAGCGAGCAGAACGGAGCGCTGCATGGATATGTTTTATAATAATAATAATAATGATAATAATAATAATAATAAATAATAAATAATGATAAAGACTTTATTAAGATGTTAAGTCTTTCTAGCCGGCCAAAGGCCTACTGAATTGGGGACAGCATCTTTACAACTGTAAGGTGGACGGAGACCTTTCACATTACATCACACAAACACACAGATATAATCCCTGAGAACATCCGGCTTAACGTCTTTATCCGAGAAGACGTGAAAGTCTAACTATTTGCAGATGTTAGAGCAAAGGTAGCACTTTCTCCTCAATGTGAAGCTTTTAATTGTTTTTAGTATTTTAAAAAAGCTTAAGCAGCTATATTTGTTTTTAGTTATTAAATAAATATCTCTCAATCGTCCATAATCGTAGTTATTGTGTTGATTGTAATCTTTACGTTTAAGGTGGTTTGAATAGAACTTGAAATTTGTCAACTTTGTACTTTTTTGTTGCCAGAATGTACCAGTTGCATCTTTTGTAATGAAGGTGAATGCTTCTGATAACGATAGTGATGCGAACGGTCTTTTGGAGTACGCCATCATGCACGGGGATTTGAAAACGTTTGTTATTAACTCGTCATCTGGCGTCATAAGCACATCTGGATCTCTGAACAGGGAACAACGAGATATTTACACGGTACAGAAGCTGATTCTCAACAGAAATAATTTATGAAGCTCTAAATCTTTTTTATTTATTATACATTTTCTGAAATTTCCTGTTTTTTTGTCCCACTTATTTTGTGATAACGAGAATGTAAAGTTCGTCTTCTTCCGTCAGTTTCCGAAGGGAAGAATTTGAAATTGTTTCGAGTTTTTTTTTTATTATTGATTTTCATATGGTAACATTTGCGTAACCATGTACCAAACTTTTTTCTAGTTATACTGACCGTAGAAGGAAGGTTTTGAAAAAAATGTGTCTTTTTTATGGAAGTAATATGATATATGAAACATAAAACAGAGCGGAGATGGTCTTGTGTTTGGACTTCTTAGACTTAAAGTTACTTACCACAGTATCCCTGCTATTGATAGAATAAATTCAGACTCGTGCATATTACATACTAATGTTTTATTATGAGTGCAGTAGTTGCAAAAATCTGTTAGTGTGATACTGAAATAGGATTGCAGCATTTGCAATCGTCCACTAAATGTCTGAAAATGAGTACATGAGTGGCAATTTGCCAGTTCTTAAAACTGGTAAACCGATAGTTTGTCTTCTTTTTATCTTTTTGTTAGCCAAGTGTTTAATCTGTCTTCATGTCTATCAACTTTCTTTAAATTTGTCATTCGACGAGCCTATTTGTCTCATTCGATTTATCTTTTCTATCTTCCTGCACTTGGAATCCAAGTCCTTCTCTCTTTTTTTTATTTGACAGCTGATTGTCATGGTACGCGACCAAGGAAAAATTCCATATATGGATTTCGGAACTGTTGACGTCATCATTCTTGACAAAAACGATAACCCACCAGCTTTCGTCCGCGTAAGTAAGACTATAAGTTATCGCTTGTAACCTTGTTTTCCCTCTTCATTTGTACATTATATCAACATAATTACGTTATATTTACATTTTTTAATTATTATTTTTATTATTGGATAAAAGGAAGTCTTACATTTAGTTTCATATTAATTTGCAGTCATTTGGCCCTTTTACTGTGTATGAGAATCAACCAAACGGTACAGAGATTGGCCAAGTGACAGCAGAAGACAAAGATATCGGCGTGAATGCTATAATTACATACTCGATAAAAGGTTGGTATTTTTTTATTATTTGATAATAAAAACAAACTTGGACTGAGTTCTAAGAATTATTTGATCCTTGAATAAGTTTATGAAAGGATGTCACTTAATTTTCAGCTGGTGATTCTGCGAGGGAATTTTCCGTTGATCCCAAAACAGGTGTAATTTCTACTGCACGATCTTTGGTAAGTGTATCTTTTTACGTTCATTTTGTTGGGCAGTATTTCTTTATCTACCTTCCCCACAGTTTGATTCCAAAATGTTGCTCCATGTATATATCGGTGATAGTTTAGCTAAGAAGGGTTTCTTGTCTTTTAAAGAAAGAAGTTAACAAGAACAGCAATGGCTTTTTATCTGCAAAATGCACGTTTTTTAGTTGACTAGCGAAACGTCTTTTAAAAATTTAGTTTAGAAAACAATAAGATTTGAGAAAGAATAGGTTGTAATAAGTAACATCTCGTGAATCGACCAAATGAGATTTCTCATCGTTCCCGAGAAAATGCTTTCTTCTGATCTTTTTCTTCGTCTTCTTTAAAAAAAAAAACATTGCCGTGCTAATGTTTCCCTAGTTCTGCTACATATGTTGGAATAAATTTGTGGGATTCTGTTATAGGATCGAGAAAAGTATTCAAAGTATGAGCTGGTTATCACGGCCACAAACCTAGCCTCGAACCCTCAGCTTTCCACTAGCACCAAATTAATTATAAATGTTCTGGACGTAAATGATTTTGTGCCAGTATTCAAGGAAAGAAGCTACAACCGCACAATACAAGAAATGTCCCCACCTGGGATTTTGGTCGTCAAAGTGGCTGCCACAGACAAAGACCAGGTAGAACAATCAGTGAATGTTGACTAATATAGAATTGCTTAAACTATTTGTTAGGGTGAAAAAAAATCACAATGGTTAACTGGCATTTTCTTTATTTCATTCTTTAAAGTGTCTATATGGCGAAAAATGTTTTATTTTTTCGATTTTGATACCTCTAGAATGCGTAGACAAGTGTTCTAAAAACAAAGATCGATTGCTTTGCATTTTCGCCACAAAATTAAGCTTTAAAGTTCCCGCGCCGACCACGCCCAACGAAGACGGCCGGCAGTCTGGGCCCAGTGACGTCACTTCAGGAATCGTCTATTTAATTTTTCTCGCCATTTTTTTCAGTGTTTTGTTGCTTCTCCATACAAACCTAATTTTTTTTTTGGCTTAAATAAATTGAAAAATGATTGAGCTTGTTTGAAATTACATTGAAACACTTAGAAAGGAACGGTCAAAAATTGCTGAAGTGACGTCACAGACTATACTGGAGCCAGACTCTGCAACTCTCAGCCATCTTCGTTGGGCGTGGCCAGAACAAGGATTTTACAGTTCGATTTAGTGGCAAAGAAGTTGCGGAATCGAAAAATCTTTTCTGGAATATCATTTTATGCAATATAAAGATATTAATAACACAAAAACCTGTAGGCCGTATAGACACTTTAATATTTCTAAAAGTATTGTGGATAAAAATTGACTTTGACATAAGCTCAAAATCACTTCTCAGTCAAAAAAGGAAGAACACTGCCCTTAAAATTTAATTGTTTTTTTTAAAAGAAGATTGCTCTTGTAGTATTTCTGCCAATAGTAAGGTCTTTGGTGTAATTTTTTTGATATCTTCTTTCATACTGTTTGTTGGGAAGATGTCAGTGCACGATCAGAACTAAGATTGCAGATATTGAGTATCCATGAAAGTAGAAACTGCTGACATTAGCCAGATGTTCTGTTGATAAATTCAATAAGCTTCAGTATTCCTTACTCTAAGGCTAACGTTTTTCATCCAGGGTACAAATGGCCGAGTACTTTATCGGATCCGCTACGATCTAAGTACTGCAGAATCAGATGTTTTTGCAATCCACGCAGAGACGGGAGAAGTTACTCTTCAAGTTCGTATCAGTCATCATGAGTACAGACATTTTACTCTTATGGTAGAAGGGAAAGATATCGGTTCGCCGACTGCTCTCGCTTCACTTGTACCTCTTTATGTTGATATCGAAGATATCAATGATAATCAACCTTATTTCGAAAAAAGCTTCTACAGGTGAGCTTGCGGTATTTTAAAACATTTTAGACCCGTTTCATCATTAATTTTTATTGCTGTTCCTTATTAAAATTATATCAGTTGTATTTTTTGTATATATAGAATGTTGTCTATAGAATACGTATTTATTTTGTCTATAATGTATATTTATTGTGTAATTTTATAGAATGTATTTACCCTTCTAACATTTATAGCAAAAAACAATTCAATTACGATTTTTTTCATGGTGTAGTTTGCGTTTCTAAAAAAATCATTTCTTGTTTCACCTTGTCCGAGCGGAAGTAGGCTAGTAATAATAATAATAATGATGATGATGATGATAAACAATCATAATAAAAATAAATAATAATAATTTCTATCGCGCCGGCTGCATTAAAATATGATTGCCGGCGCGTTCAAATAATTACAGAGCTGACTGTTGAGAGACTAAGATCGTCTGCTACAGCGGCTCACAGTTGTTTTATACATATTAATAATGCACTCAGTAAATTTTAGAAGAGACAGACCACAAAACATCAGGATCACCACTCTACTTGTTACGATAGATGTGCGTTGGTTCTAATATTAATAATGCCCTCAGTAGATTTTAGAAGAGACAGACCACAAAACATCAGGATCACCACCCTACTCTTTACGATAGATGTGTGTTGACTCTAATATTAATAATGCCCTCAGTAGATTTTAGAAGAGACAGACCACAAAACATCGGGATCACCACCCTACTCCTTACGATAGATGTGTGTTGACTCTAACATTAATAGTACTCTCAATAGATTAGAGAAGACACACCACACAACATCAGGATCACCACCCTACTCCTTACGATAGATGTGTGTTGACTCTAATATTAATGGTTCCCTCCGTAGATTAGAAGAGACAGACCACACAACATCGTGATCACCACCCTACTCTTTACGATAGATGTGTGTTGACTCTAATATTAATAGTACTCTCAGTAGATTTTAGAAGAGACAGATCACAAAACATCAGGATCACCACCCTGCTCTTTACGATAGATGTGTGTTGACTCTAATATTAATAAAGCCCTCAGTAGATTTTAGAAGAGATAGACCACAAAACATCAGGATCACCACCCTACCCTTTACGATAGATATGTGTTAACTCTAATATTAATAATGTCCTCAGTAGATTAGACGAGACAGACCACAAAACATCAGGATCACCACCCTACTCCTTACGATAGATGTGTGTTAACTCTAATATTAATAGTGCCCTCAGTAGATTAGAAGAGATAGACCACAAAACATCGTGATCACCACCCTACTCTTTACGATAGATGTGTGTTGACTCTAATATTAATAGTGCCCTCCGTAGATTAGAAGAGACAGACCACACAACATCGTGATCACCATCCTACTCCTTACGATAGATGTGTGTGGGTTCTTTTAAGTCCCCCGATAAAAAGTCGGGAGACTGGACCTACGGTTTAACGCCCTTATCCGAGAAGACGCGAAGGTCTAACCATTTGCTGATGATAACAAAGGCAACACCTCCTGAACTATTTTAAGACCCTGAGTGCAGGTCCGGCCGGGAATCAATCTCGCGCCTCCCCCACTGCAGACTGGCGCCTTACCTTACAGCGGTAATTACCATATTTCTGATCGGTGACATCAAAAGCAGAATTTAGCAGTAAAATACCGGTGTGGTTTTATAATTGAAAAGATATAAAGGAGCGGGTTCGGATTCTCACAACTAAATTCTGCTTTTGATGTCATAAACAAGAAAACAACTTGGTAGTTATACTTTAGTTAATTGTACTATAGCTAAAGATTGCAGTAATTAAACGCACGCCACGGACGTTCTCTGTGTTTTAGTATGCTTTGATGACTCAAAATTCTTCTTAATACATATTATCGGTTTCTCGTTTTTCTTTTGTAAAAAACTAAGCTTGATAGATAGAAACCTTATACAGGAAAAATCATATCTTATAAATTTGAATCAACTTACTTATGTTTCTTCTATATTTGAATTATTATTCTAAAATCGACGTGAAGATTTAACTTTTGAAAATCTAACCAGGTTGGATAATGGATTTTATATGTGTCTTCTTATAAAGGGACTTTTTTTTTAACAAGAGTGGCTTGAATCATAAATCTTGTTTTAGTTGATGCTTTCTTGAAGTTGGCTTAAGTGTAATATTGTTTTCGTTTGTAATGTATGAAGATGATGCAATGTATTTTTATGTTATTGTTCAGTGTAAGCGATAATAAACTATTTATAGTAAGAGTTTCTATCGCTTTTTTAGTGTGGTAACATCTGAAGCGACCGCCATTGGTACATCATTAGCCCGAGTAAGGGCCTCGGACCGAGATCATACGGAAAATGCGGCTATCGCCTATAGGTTCATTGAGGGGAACGAAAGAGGTATTTTTAGTGTTCGCCTTCAATAAATCTTTCAGAAATTTTGCTTACTTTAATATTTCATGAAAGCGTGAAATAGGAATGGTTGGATATTGCTGGAACTATTTGAATTGACTACATGAAACATGGCTAATTATGTTCGAAGATTTCAGTGTTTTACAACTGCATGCCATTTCTTGCTCGAAATAGTTAGCTAAATTAGAAGAAGGAAATAGAAGTAAAATAGAGTTGTAAGAATTGAAAAATGTTTTGCCAGTTCTTAGCTATTGTCAAAAAAACCCTGATAATACTAATTCATGATAATTTATAATTTAGCTATTTAAACAGATTGACAAAATGACTATCTGAATAAATTCGTCAGCATGGAAGGAGCCTAACTGGTAATCAGAAGGACATGAATTTCATTCCCGTTAGGGACTCGGAAGATTTTTTTTCCTGAGAATCATGAACCAGCTTGTGTCAACACGAACATTTCTTCTATAGGATGAATATTATTCTAATCTTTCTTATCTATTTTCAAAGGATTCTTTGGTTTAAAAAGAAGCTCTGGAGAAGTTTTTGTTAACAAGACGTTGGATAGAGAAACGAAACCCGTCTTTTCAATGACCGTGGGTGCTTTCAATTACGAAACAAAAGCTACTAACAATAACAGTCAGACAGGGATTGATGGTAAATTTCTTTTCAATAGCTAATCAGTTTTATAGCTATAAGAATAGAACGCCTGTCCAACTGCTCACATTCCTCCGCCGTCCTTTAATCTTTTTATTATTGCTTTTAATTACAATAAATTTTATTTATGTTTTTTGGAACTGTTTTTATCAGTGTTTAAGTTTTGCTCTCTTTTTATATCGTTAAAGCAAATGGACATTTCTATGGGGTGGCAACAGTACAAGTGAATCTAACGGACGTCAATGACAACCCTCCGGAGTTTACGCGTTCGGTTTTCACGGGAGGTATGTACGGACCTCGCCTAGTGGCAAAGTTGTTTGTGTAAGGTACATAGGGTTTGTTAATGCTACGTGCGTTTACAGATTTAGGATATCGCGTGGTATGGCAGCCAATCAAAGCTTGGGTTAATAAATACCAATTGCTTAGTAAATATCAACATAAATTATCTAACTGGCGCTAGTACTTCCACTGCAGTAAAGTTTTATGTGACATGAAGAGCAATTTTAGTGCTAATGCTGCATTCGTCACATAAGTTAAGTGAAATATTCAATAGAAAAAGCAAATAAATTCAATCATTTTCTAGCTGCTTGATTAATATATTAGCTAAAATAAGAGTCGACGACAATTACTACAGCTGTATATCTGCGAATTATTCTGGACAATTATATTGATAAAAAAGTTTTGCTTGAGTAGACTCCCTGATTATCATAGTGGTATTTATACTCGCCAGCAACAATAGCAATAGTAAAACATAACAATAGTGTGGTAATGTTACTGTTGATGGTCGGAAATTGAATACATTAATTATCAGATGACTAAATATTTTGCCGAGCAATGTTTGCATTTTTCTTGTTAGCAGAATACACTGTTAACTATCCGTCTTACCAATTTACCAAGGCATCGCTGTGGTATTTTTAAATCTTCTAAAGTTACTGCAGCACGTTTGTTACGTTCCTATTTCCTCTAGGTATTCCCGAAGGAGCAGAGCTGAATACCTACATACTTACAACATCGGTAGGTTGAAACACGATAGTGACGGTGATGATAGTAACAATGAATTATGGTATTGCGGGTGACGGTAATGATACTAACAATGAATTATGGTACTGTAGGTGACGGTTATGATAGAAACATTGAATTATGGTACTGCGGGTAAAGGTAATGATAGTAACAGTGAATTAGGATACTGCGGTGACGGTGGAGATAGTAACAATGAATTATGATACTGTTGGTGAAGGTGATGATAGAAACATTGAATTATGATACTGCGGGTGAAGGTAATGATAGTAACAGTGAATTAGGATACTGCGGTGACGGTGGAGATAGTAACAATGAATTATGATACTGTGGGTGAAGGTGATGATACTAACAATGAATTATGGTACTGTGTGTGACGGTTATGATAGAAACATTGAATTATGATACTGCGGGTGAAGGTGATGATAGTAACAACGAATTAAGATAGTTCGGATGACGGTGATGATATATAAAAAGAATTCTGATACTGCGGGTGACGGTGACGTTAATAATGTTTGATTGTGTTGCTGGTGGTGTTGATGGCAACAATGATAGTGAGAGTAACGATGATAGAGACAATAAAAAGGTAGCTGTTTGTGCAATTTTAAAACATTCTATTTGTTTTACTAATCATTCTTAGACGAAAGATCCAGACCTGGGAAACTTTAGTGTTGCACAGTATCGTATTGTATCAGGAAACAAAGATGGCTTCTTCAGGATGGAGGAGAGCACAGGGAATATTGTCTCAGCAAGTTTGTTCAAAGGGAAGAAGGGCGAGCAATTTACCCTAAAGGTAACTGCGACAGACAACTATGGTATGAAGCCGTCACTCGAGGCAGCTCAACCCTCCACTGTAAGGGTAAGTAGAACATTGTTTAATCGTTAAATAAAAGGTAACTGTAAATTTCAATCTTTCTTGTTTGTTTATCAGATCTTTTTCTCAATCTTGCACAAACATAGATTAGTCTTTCACCAATGAGGGCTTTAGTCGCCTGTCAGTGATCTCATTTGGTGAAAGAATGCTTCTAGACACTTTCCTTTCTTTACACACATAGCAATGTTTTGCCTCAATTGCTATAAAAAATAATCGGATAAGCTGCGCGAGAACTCGTGGAGATCAATGTCATTAAAGTGATTTCATATAAGCAACGCAGTCTACTAGGTTCACTGGAGCAGTATTTCAAATCTCAATTCCAAAGTCTAATTATCAATGTACCCAATTTACGCAAGGAAGTAAAACAAATCTTAAGATTTTAAAAAGCCTAAATGTTTATCGGAGTGCTGGATGCCCTTTATCTTTGCTCTCTGTGGGTTTGAGCAAACGTTTAGCCCCCTTCAAAGCAAGCGTGAACCGTGGTTCGACATCCGGGACCACTAACAAAAGGGCTGAGAAAATATCAGGTAGCGTGGCTCAAAGGAAGAGGGATCCTAACATACTTTTGGGATTTTGACTAGTAGGCAGATATTTAGGACTAAGCTATATTAAATAGAAAACAGAAATCATATCAAGACGTTAAGGGTTTGATCATGATTTTAAGACCATGGGTCCCGAAGAAAGAGATCCTAACAAGCTTATCGACTTCCCCGCCTATGGAAGCATTTCTAAATATATATTCTTTCGCAGTAAGCATTTTTGTAATATTTTGCAAACTGAAAACTTGTTATCAGTGATATTCCGAATTACACGTAAGATTTATTCATTAGGTACATTGCTGCGTAAATATTTGCATTCTAGATATTTGTGTTATTGGAAGAACAGCGAATAACTTTAGTTGCTGAAGTGGATCCCTCCCTAATTGAAACGAACCAAGAAGAATTTACCAGGTAATTCAGAGAAATTATTAAATCGCTACTAATTTTTCAAACATGTTTTTCCGTAATTATAAATATATATTATTATCATTAATGTAATTGGAATGCGTTCAGTGTGTAGATATACATAGAAAGAATTAAGAGAAAAATATCATATATAAGCCCTTGGCGGGATTCGAACCCCACATCTTGGGTTTACTAGTCCGACGTGTTAACCACACCACAACTCACAAGGACCAACCACGCTGGCAACGCAGCCGGACAATGCCATATACTGATATAGATGGTAACTGTAGGGGTTCCCAGAGCTATATTTTTCTCCATTGGTAAGTTGAACACCGTAGTTTTTGGTACGCATATATGGTATTATATGTTAACAAATGTAATTGGAATGCGTTCGGTGTATAGATATAAGAGAAAAATATCATATATAAGCCCTTGGCGGGGTTCCAATTACATTTGTCAACATATAATACCATATATGCGTACCAAAAATAACGGTGTTGTTTTCTGTCTTAACTGCCACTTGTCGTATGTTCAATGAAAAAGACAAAAGTTGAGTACAGAAAGTTAAGGTGGATGGTTGAGCTGACAAGCCCGGTAAGTTTGGTACGAAGAGCTTGGAATGCAACATCATGAGATTGCTAATTCTTTATTCTTGAAATATTGTAGGTAATTTACATGTCTTAATTCATGCTGAGTTAGAACTTTTTGGAAAGAAAATCAGACCAATTCAATCACATGCACTGACAATAGAATAACAAAGATTTCAACTTTCCAACTTGACAAAGATGACTCAGTGCTGTCTCAAACTCCCACATTTTTACTGCATTTATCCAGTTTTGTCGCAGGTTTTGATAAACCCCAAAATATCCGAGTTTCTTGACGTCAAAATCATGTGAGGTATTTGTTTTGAAAAGCCAAGATACCACGAGTTACTGCAAGTGTTTTTCAAGTGAAATGATTTGTAAAAACAAAGCAAATCAAAATGGACGGAGAAAAATTTCAAGGGTAAAGATCTTGGATTGAGATAAACTAAATGAATTTTATTACGTTTGGTGATTCGATTTCTTTCAAAAGTTGGCAGAAATCAACGCTTGATCAAGACGCTAGGCAAGCGGAAATAACGCGCGAGACAACATAAAAAGTAATTCCAAGGACTCGCTCAAAAAGGGCAGTTTGACAGTTACAATCTTGTCACTACCTCTCAAAACACAGTGCCAATTTGTGGTGAATCTTGGGCATTAGTGCCCGGGCACCACTGAAGTATGAACTTGTTCATTCTCGTCCCCAGATTCCAACGTTTTTCTTAGCCGGCGGAGCCTGTGTTTGTCGTACGAAGGCTCCGCCGGCTAAGAAAAACGTTGGGCTCTGGGGACGAGAATGGAACTTGTTCTCCTGAAGTACGATGGACGAGGAGGACCACTTCAAACTTCTTTTTTTTAAATTTTTTAATAGTGACTTATGAGCAGCGCAACCAGACCGCTGAGTTGTATTTTTAAAACTTTTTTTTTTTATTTCTCCGACGCGTTTCGCCTCTGCATGTGTAGGCTTCATCAGGGATAACAAAATTACAGCAAAGTACAGCATATAAAACCACATCAACTTTTGGAAGGTATTCGAAAAAACTTCCTGTCTTATTCAACTGAAAGTGACATTACTTTTAAAATATGCTGTGAAAGGCGTAAAAGGAAATGCCAACAACGTTTTTAGAATTTAATTTTAATTAGGTTAGTTATAGGGCCTAGAAGGACACGTGGTTAGCTCATAAATCACTATGAAAAAGTTAAAAAACAAAATTAGATAAAAAAAGAGAAGTTTGAAGTTTGAACTCTGAAGTGTGAAGTCTGAAGTTTTAAAGTTTTGAAATTTAAAATTGAACTTTTGTTTTAGCTAGACAGCTACCTAATACATAGTCCAGAAATTTAAATTTAAAATAGGGAAAAAAAAGAATAAGATAAAAAGGGAATAAGAAAAAATTGACAAAAATCGAACTAAGACCGTTTGAAGTGACATGACCCTTCTCGTCCATCGTACTGTCGTTGTTTCAGGAATCTTGAATTCGTTTCTTTGGTTTATTTAGAAAGTTAATTGAATTATTTCATGTTAATGCATATTCGTTCAAACATTTAAATATGAGAAAAACAGAGAAATGTGCATGGGGCAGCCGATTGTTTTGATACTAAGTATGATATTGCTTAAACTTTTAAAAACAGTGAAAGTGCGACACATGTTCAAGTTTATAACCAATGGCAATGTGTGGCTTTTTGACTTATAAAGGTTTAGATCAGTGCTATATTTGTAAACTACCTGTACCAACATCATAGTTACTTGCGATTGTGTCACCATTTTCAGTTGCATTTGCATCCGAAAATAAAGATTCTTGTAAGCCATACTAGAATGCAATCCTACTCTAGAAAACACCTTAAACAGTCTTAATTGTCAATTCTCAAGGGTTATTTCATGAAGACCGACACAATTTCACTCTTTTTCGTTATAAGAACCTTTTTTATAAGAACAAGAGGCTGAACTGAAATCCGCCAAAACATGTTAAGAACATGCTGAGACTGAGAAAAGGTGAAGAACATTTATTTATGAAGAAATAATTCATAAAATGTTATTGAAAAATTTACTTGGGCTCCTTCAGTGACTAAAGTTTGACGATAACAATTTTACATCACAAGTTTTCATTTACCAAATTGCAGTTCTCAGGTATAGGCTTAACGGCGAACAGCTAGGTAAAAAAAGAGTTCATATTTTTTTCTTAAACTTGTAAGTGTTCTAAGTTTTCCAGTAATTCATGTTTTTTATCTCATCATGCTCGAGTTTGTAAAATAATATTCACAGCAAAGAGTTCCTGTTTATTTGTTACTTATTTTTTAAAATAGTTTTCCTAAATAGTTATAATAATGTTTAAAACTTCTTGATCTCGAGTCGTGATCACTATCAGTAGTGAATATTCGCCTGTGTTTTTTTTTCAAGCGAGACTGGACAATCTGTTCTTGGCAAAAAATTTATTGCGGTTTATCAAATTTGTAATTGTTTAGATTTGCTGTTTTTAGTACATACACCAGTTTTAAAACTTATACCGTACCCGAGAACTTAAAACCTCTACGAAAATATTTCAATATAAATTTAATGAAATACAGACTTTACTGTGTTTATTTACAGTTAGTTCCGCGACACTTTGACAAGGTTTTTTAATTTCTATTTTTAAAAAAATATACCTCAAAGAGTCAATCTTTTCCCTTAATATATAACTGTAACTGTCAAATAAAACAAAAAAAAACGAATCTTTTTTTTTTCATAAAATATTTCTATGAGACAGTATGTTTTGGTCACGTTGCGATTAACCGACGACACAAATCACTCGTCATGGCAATAATGTAGTCCAATCCAATTTCTACGTTCTATTTGCATATTGTGCTATTTCAAATATTGGAACATTAAAATATATATTACACTGAACTTTCTAAAAATATCTTAAAACGTCTATTTAGAGTGCACCGCGAAAAAGAAACGAACTTGTGGGGTCTATCGCAGAGGTTGTTAACGAAGAAAAGATTATTATAAACTCTTTTTTTTTGCAAGTTTGTCTCAAGAACTATACCTGAGAACTGCAACTTGGTAAATGAAAAACTTGTGATTTAAACTTGTTATCTGCAAACTTTAGTCAAGAAGCCCAAGCAAATTTTTCAATAACACTGTATAAATTAAATCATCATAAATAAATGTTCTTCACCTTTTCTCAGCTTCAGCATGTTCTTAACATGTTCTTAAATTTTTAACGATTTTCAGCTTCATGTAGGGTGTTTACATCAAAGTTTGATTTATTTCCCATTCTAAATAAAACTAACTTCAACTTATAGGAAAAAAATCACAGAATTGTTTACCGTTTACAGAATGCAAATCGGACTAATAGATCGGAAGTTATGAATTTTTGAACTATTATTTTTTCAGTATTATTTGACGAAAATGCGTCTC
>JAOTRI020040316.1:0-17928 GCA_028564885.2 Zoanthus sanctaehelenae | reverse complement strand
AGCCTCGTTCTTGGGTTAACCTTTCAAAAGAATATGCTACTCAAAACGAGGCTAGTAGGGCTAATACAAAAGAATATCAAAATCGCCGCCATTTATGAATAAGCTCTATGGGGCCGGTGCTTATCTCCGGTTTCTGTAGTGTTAAGCAGATGAGAGTCTTTTACTCCCTGGAAGGGACACTAAACCATCGTAGGTTAGCTCCCAGCAGACGCTGATACTCATTTACCTACCCCGGAAGGATGGAAAGCTGAGTTGGCTTACGTGGAAAAGGTTACACAAATATTCTAATCTTTTCAAAGTGCCGGGATCGAATTGGCGACCATGTGGTTGGAAAGTAGAGATCTTACCAACAGCGCCAACCACGTCCGTCCTACCATCGTCAGTAGTACCACATATGAAGCGTTTGCGGTTTTATAATAATCGAGTAATCTCTAGGAGCGTTAAAATTGTATAATATATAGTTTTGCTTTAGCTTCAAGCTCAATACACGATTGCATTGTAGTGGACAGATGGTATTGTAGCCAACACATTCCGAGAGTATGCTGCAGACCCATCAGAGACAAAGAAGTGGGTGATCTTCGATGGACCAATTGATACACTATGGATTGAAAGCATGAACACTGTGCTAGATGATAACAAAAAGGTTTGCCATCTTGGACTTTAATTGAGAAGAATTTTTTATTTGTTTCAAGTTTGTAAATGATTAGTACTTAATAGCTTAATCATCACGTACGATGAAATTGATAAACTTTGCTTTTAAAATTAACTCACTGCATGAAAACGTTTTACTGTATGTTATTGTGGTCAACTTGAAGTTAATATCCAGGAAATTTTCTTTGGTTTGTTTTAGAACAGAACAGAGAGCAAAATTATTTTAAAACAGTTTGGTTTATAAAAACTAGACAGATAATAGAAAACGTTCAACATTTAAGGTAATTTCTAAACTTCATTTACAAATCCAACAAGGTGTGTGTTTTGTTTTTACTTTCCAGCTGTGTTTAATGAGTGGTGAGATTATCCAGTTGTCGAATGTGATGAGCCTCATATTCGAGTGTCGTGACTTGTCTCAAGCATCAGTGAGTACTTTTTTCTCTAAAAACACTTAACCAATATTAAAAGCTTTTTTGCTGAACTCATGACTAGGACAATGGTTAAACTTAGTTACTTCACAAATATACTTGCAGTACTTTTTATAAGATGTATTTCGGCTGTACAAATTGTCTTCAACACCTATACGTTGGAAAAATGTCCTTTTTTAAATGAAAATAACCAGAGATGTCCACATTTAAAGGATATTCAAGTTTTGCATGTTAAACACCTTAGTTTTAAAGTAATGTTTTGAACCCTTTATACTATTGAATAGAAAGGATTAAGAATTTCTATAATTATTTAACGTTACATTTATTATAGTCTAACTTATATTAATGAAATTTTGTTTTGTATTATTACTTTTAATCTTATGTGATTCCCAACAGCCTGCCACTGTAAGTAGATGTGGAATGATCTATCTTGAACCGTCTACACTTGGATGGGAACCTCTTCTGCAAAGTTGGGTCAGTACCCTCGTCCCACTCCAAGAACACTCGAAACTGATTATCGAACTCTTCAAGTGGGCTCTGCCTTCTTGTCTCACCTTCATCCGTAAGAACTGCAAAGTAAGTTGAGGTTATGTTCTAGCTAGAGAATACTAGAATATCAGTTTAGTAACTGTAGTTTAAATCAAAGAATCGCATTTCAACTGTTCAGCAGTAAATTTGTTAAACTGCAGAGCAAGCGTTTCCGTAGAAAAAATGCGAGAGGAGGGGGTGGGGGCGGGGAAGGAGGGGGTGGGGGTGGGGAAGGAAGGAAGGAAGGAAACGCTTGCAGACAAACCCTGCAGTTTTCGAAACTGTCTACAGTTCGCAGTGGATTGACCAATCAAATTTCCTTCGTCTGAGCGGCGGCATATGCGTCGAATCAAAACAAGCAATAAAGCGTGTTTATATTTGTAGAATTTTTCAAACTAAAAAAATGTCGATGAATCTGTTTGACAATGGAGGCTTTGTAATACAATTTTAAAGTTAAATTTGCTAATTTTAATCGAAGCTAGGAAATCCTATTGCAATGGAAAATTTCTTTCATTCATCACGACGAAAACGCTGCAAGGGTGAAATTTTGGCTGGAACATCACTTTGAGGTTTTACAATCTTAGGAAAGTCAAGTCGTGTATGTAATCTTTGCGCTTGCAAAATCAGAAACATAGATTTTTTGCATTCGTTGGTATCATAACACCAAAATAATAATTATAATATGTCGAGTTTTAAAGTTTTTTCTTACTATATAATATCAATAAATAATTCTGTTTGTAATCATGTCTCGAAACAGATATTTCGGGAATCAAAATTTGATTTTCATTTTTAACCACAATATTTATTTACAGTCTTGTTTTCGTGTGTCATCTTTTGTACTACGAGATTTTAAATTTTGCTTGTGAATTTTAAATACTAAAACCTTGTGTTTTACAAGTTTTAAAGTTTACATGAAAAGAATCACACAAGAAGTAATACTTTTTACAAACAAGTCAGAAGATCACTATTTAAGTTCGGTGTAAACACTACGGTTTCCAAAACTTTGCACGGAATGTTGCGGCACCGTTTTCATCCTCGAGCTGCAGAACAAGTTATAGATAAATTTGTAAGCTATACACTATAAAGAAATAAGAAAGAAATAAAAAAGCTCGCTTTTCGGACTATCATTCCTTTGTCGGATTAAATGTAAACTTGACCTGCAGAAAATGAGTGATGAGCTTCTCCGTTGCAATAACACCAATCTAATATTTGCTACTTGCCAATAATTTTCGTCTCTTCCCAGTCCAGGTTTCAACGGTGTTTGACCAGTTAACAGATTGTCTTGAAACGCGGTTGCGTCCTGTTTCATAGCCTCCCAAAACGTTAGACTTTCATGACTCCAAGAGCTACCTCAGTTGAATCGAAGACTAGTTGATATTTCCGACCCTGGATATTTTTAACGAGTCCATTGCAGCTTAACAGCGAAGCAGCTGAAACGTCCATTGATGTGGCCTCCTTCACGGACATTTATTAAATACTAAAACTTTCAATCTTCCTTGACAAGCAATTTTAAAATGAAACTAGACGCCTGCGGGCGTTTACTCGGGCTACCTAATGTGCCATAGAAAAATTACTTTGGCATAAGAACCTCAGAAATGCAAGCTATCATTCAGTGTCTTAAAACAAAGTAATGAATCAAGAACTATTTTCCTGTCAAAAAATTAAGCATCTTCAGCTCTGTAAAACTGTAAGAACTGTCAGTTTGCATACGGTACTCTTGAGACCTTTTTCATGGTTGAAAAATCTTGATTTTAATTTCATGGAAATTGACGGCTCGTTTTAATTTGCGTTTTAACTTTATGTACAACTTAAACTATAAAAAGTATTTCTTACATAAATTTGGGTTGTAAAAAAGCAAAATCCAAAACAAGAATAAAGAAATAAAACAAAAATAAGCTGCAGCTTTTCAATTGGCGGTAAAGTTTGAAAAGTTGAAATTCATATAGATATTGCAAAACTTTATACACTGAGTTGATCTAGCTATTTCAGTACACGTCCAATTATAAATTACAGATATTAGCAGGAAGAATAATGTTTTGGGCAATTCAAGTTTGACATCGCGAGAAAGTGGCAATCAGGAGTGTGAAGTCTGTGAAGACCAAATTATGCAACATTAGTTTCGCAGCACACAAACCGAACCGCACCAATCAAATTTGGGCTTTGTCCGCAAGCGTTTCCTGCAGCAACTTCCTACCCCCTCCTCTTGCTTTTTTCCTCTCGCCCCAATTTTTGCAGGGCAAAAATTACAATTTGTGACAATATAAGTTTTGGCGTGTTGAATTCTAGCTATTAGCAAATAACACTTTCCTTTGTATATTGATTCGAGCACTTTCCTGCATTGTGCCGATATCCGGTATTTTTTATAGTAATCGTTGTTTAAAACCTTTTTGTTAAAAACCAACAGAAATCTTTGGGAACAATGAGGTGGGTAGAGGTAGATAAAGTTTGGTCTGCAGCTGAGTTATTGCAATCTTAAAATACAATTGAAGGCAGTTGCTACACAATAGTTTCCTACTAAGTTCTTTTTTACTAAATTGTGGACACAATATTCATACCCTACAATTGGTAATTCTAGGATCAGTTATTTGCATTACAAAATACGTTTTACGGCAAATTTAATTTAATTATAGTACCTTTACAGATAGTACTTCGGAAACCACCTTTGATTTCACACAATAGGATAAAACACCCTAGAGGAGATTATTCTTACATCGTATAATGACCTAATTAGATGTGTTCCATCTCGTACCAATATCCTGCAGGAGATTGTTCCTACTCCAGATAGTAACCTTGCTCGATCGATGATGAACCTCTTTGATGTGATGATGAAGAAGGCTGATGAGAATTGTGACGCAAAATATATGAAGATATGGATTGTGGTATATTTGCTTTGTTTGAATAAAATCTACCTGAAACTTTTCTTGCTTAAAGATATATATTTGAGGTGGTTGAAAGCGGTTTCACCTGTAATTAGCAGGTTGACACTTGACTTCAAAACTTTATATCTCCTTACAGCCATGTTTTGGTACCATGTAAAATATCAGTTATTGCTGAACAGGATGCAGTTGTTTTCTTGATGTAACAAGTTACGGTAGAAACAGGAAAGTTTTGCAAGACTACGCTATCATGCCTTCAGTTGCTCATTGACCCCCATTTTTAGTAGCACAAAGTGACTACTTTACTAGAATAAGACTTTCTGCGAAATCTAAAAGTATTCTGCTGAGCGAGTTTAAAGCTACCTTAAATTATTATTTGTTTTAGGTGGCTGTGAATTTATTCAGTATAGTTAACTTAAAGAAAGCTTTATTGTGGCATGCTGGTTATACTCTATAAAAAAAAATTGGGATATTTGAGTTCGTTTTCCAGATGTGTGCCACAAAGGTTAAAATAGGTTAGGGCTTTCCTGTTGCCACTGTAACGTTTTTTACTTCACAAAAATGACTGAATCTTTTTCATTAGCATTTGTTGTTTGAAATGGTACAACAACATTGCTGTGGAATGATGAAGTGTTGCAGTGTCAATCCTGAATAACACTTACAAGGTCTTTTGAAATTGGTTGGAGCCACTTTATATTATTTTTTTACCACGGTGAAGATGTTGTTTTCTTAACGCTTCCAACTCTCTTAGTTACAACACTTTTGTTACTCGCCTATAAATCATCGACTCTTCTTTTGTTTTGATCAACAAAGTTATTTCATTTAATGAGAAAGCATTTGATGTATTAAACTTCTTGTTTCATATTTTATGGTTATTTTGTTTGCTCATTTATTTAGGTTCTTGTAAAAAGAATTAGAATGTAAATTGCATAATTTCTAACATTCACAGTTGTATATTTCTTCGATATTTCTTTAGTGTTCACAGTTTCCTGAAGATCTAGGTATTGCAATGATTGTTTTGTAAATGGAGCGACTTGTAAATACTTTTCATTAGACATTCAAACTGATCTATGGTTGCTGGTCTAATTCGTCCCATGAATTATGTTTCAGTCTTCCTTCTTATTTTCTGTGGTTTGGTCCGTTGGTGGATGTGTGGACACAGATAGCCGTGTAAAATTTGATACGTTCCTCAGGGAACTTGTGGCTGGCACAGTTCCGGACTATCCTATTCCAGCAGCTATTGGCAAAATCGATCTTCCTTTTCCTGCAGAGGGACTTGTCTTTGACTTCCTGTTTGAGGTAAAAACACGCCAGAACGCCTTTGTAATATATTACGTTTAAAGCTACATTCATTACTGTTATTAATTCAGGACACCATATATCTCATGACACTAAATTACCTTGATATTTATCATTTCCCTTCTTATTAATAATTTTAATATAGCTAGGAAATTGAGTCACAATGAATCCTAACAGTGGGGCATATAATTTTTATGTATTTTCATAATCTCTGTTGTTAAGAATGTAACATGTATTTCCTTTTGAGGATCTCTGAGGAAACAGTAATCCCAAATATTGTATTCATAATTCCTTCTATTATACCAACTGAATACCAAAACTATTGCTCTTTTTTAAAGAATAATTAAATAAAAATTATTTTAATTTTGGTCTGGAAGAATTGACCGGATTTGTTTTCTTTATTCAGAGATTATTCTTGACAGCTTCCTTTTTAGCAAGTGTTGACATTTTGATTATATGGTGTATTGTTATAGTTCTCGTTAATTTCAACAGACGAAAAATCGTGGCTCGTGGCTCCCCTGGACAAAGATGATCAAAGATTCGTCCCTTGGTGGGAAGGGTAAGAAAATCAGTGATATCATTGTGCCGACTATGGATACTGCAAGATATTCCTACATTATGGAGCTGATGATTCGGAACGATAAACCAGTGCTGTTTGTTGGTCCTACTGGTACTGGGAAGTCTGCTTATGTCAAGGATAAACTAATGAACGGTCTTCCAAAGGATTTTTATCTTCCTGTTTTTGTCAACTTTTCAGCACAAACAAGTGCAAATCAGACTCAGGTAGGAACCTGTCTAATTATTATTGTTATTATTATTTTCATTATTATTATGGTAAGTAATCATTGTAATAATAATAATAATAATAATAATAATAATAATGATGATGATGATGATGATGATGATGATAATAATAAAGGTTTATTAGCAAATCCACTATAAGAATGCTCTTCTATGCTAAGTTACATGGCTAAAAATATATAAATATCTATACTAAACTATATTACAAAAAGTTAGATAAATACATGGGAATAATAGTTATATATAAAACTATCAAGATTTGAAGTTCAAAAAATAAGTTCCAAAAGTCTAGGATAAGTATATCACAAAACAATTGGCAGCATCGGCTGCAAAGTATTTCTTGGTGCCATGATTGAATTGATGTAGATCTAGACATGAGCACGTGTAAAGCTAGTGGAGGGAATTAAAAACCTTACATTCGCTGTATTGAAATGTGTCCCGAGTGTGGGTTATTTCTAGTTTGTACTGCCTGGTGGAGCATAGAGTTCTAGTAGACATATAATACTCTAATTTTAGATGTTGGGGTCAATGTGTCGAATGCAATGCCTTAAAAGCTAATTTAGATAAAAGGAAATCCTGTCTTTCTTTGATCAGCAGCCACCCTAATCTGACAATGTCAGATAGTTCCACAAACCTATTGTATACAAATCCTCCCGCCGCGAGTTGAGCACACTGCAACCTCTTAATGAGTTATTCTGGAACTGGATAAGTGACTGTAATGTTGTAATCTAACTTAGATTAGAGAGAAGTAGAAATGGTAGTAGTAGTAAGTATAGATTTAGTAGCAGTAATAGCATCAATTCTAATAATAGTAGTAATAGCATCAATTCTAATAGTAGTAGTGATAGCATCAATTCTAATAGTAGTAGTGATAGCATCAATTCTAATAGTAGTAGTAATAGCATCAACTCTAATAGTAGTAGTAATAGCATCACTTCTAATAGTAGTAGTGATAGCATCAATTCTAATAGTAGTAGTGATAGCATCAACTCTAATAGTAGTAGTGATAGCATCAGTTCTAATAGTAGTAGTAATAGCATCAATTCTAATAGTAGTAGTGATAGCATCAACTCTAATAGTAGTAGTAATAGCAGCAGTTCTAATAGTAGTAGTAATAGCATCAATTCTAATAGTAGTAGCAATAGCATCAACTTTAATAACAGTAGTATAAGCATCAATTCTAATAATATTAGTTATAGCATCAATTTTAATTGTAGTAGTAATAGCATAAATTATAGTAATAGTAGTGTTAGATCAATTATGATTGTTGTACGAATATCATCAATTCTAATAGTAGTAGTATACCTTAGCTATAATAGTAGTAGTAATAGCACAATTATAATAGTAGTAGTATACCACAACTATTATAATAGTAGTGATAATATTAGTAATACTGGCATTAGTAGTAGCAGATGTGGTAGTATTAAGTATAGTAATAGTATTGTTGTATTGTTAGTAGTAATAGTATTATTAGTAATAATTTTAACAATAGTAGTAGCAGTTGTAGTAGTAGTCGCTTTTGGTAGAGGTAGTTAAATGGGAGTTGATGTTTCGAACGTTCGCTATTTGTGTTGATTATTAGGATATCATCATGTCCAAACTTGACAAGAGAAGAAAAGGAATATTCGGTCCACCTGTCGGCAAAAGGTACAACTTTGTAAAGTTTACGTTACAAGACTTTTTGGTATAAGCACGTTCCGTCAATACGTTTGAATTGAAATGTAAGAAGAGTTTCAACGCTTGCTTTTAAGCTAAAACCCTACTCAAAGAACATCCCCGTTCTTTATCTGATTTCTAGCCCAAACATTCCTAGTTTTAATATGTCACCGCTATTAATTAACAAGATATAGGGGATCTCCCAATAAATTTCAGAAAAGGTTAGTAGTTCTTGTGTATTTCACGGAACGGTACTAATATTATAGGCTTACAGCCTGGGTTGTTGGTGATGAGTTAGTCTAGGACAATTTATCTTCCATGTTATAACCTAGCTACGTCAGAATGTACCCGGAATACACGTCAGTTTAGCCCCTGGTATAGCATGAGCTGGGGGTATACCATGGCATGTAACCTTTATCGTGCCGTTTAGTCTTTGAAGGGTTTGTCTGATTCTCCAGGTTCATCATTTTTGTTGACGATGTAAACATGCCTGCCCTTGAACAATATGGCGCCCAACCTCCAATCGAGCTACTACGGCAATACCTGGACCATGGTTACTGGTACGACCGGAAAGACACATCTAAAGTAACGCTAATCGACATTCAGTTTATCTGTGCCATGGGCCCTCCCGGGGGAGGACGTAACCCTGTCAGCCCGCGATTCCTTCGTCATTTCAATGTTGTTTCTGTTGCCACATTCAACGATGAGACCATGACCAGAATATTCTCCAGCATTGTGAACTTCTACTTCAAGGTAAATGTCGGCGGTTTTTGTTTGTTATCGGATTTGAGCAATGGTTTCAAACCAACTGAATGAAGAGTGAAGTGCAAGAATACTAACAAAAAAATTACCATATTGCTATTCAACCAAAAGGAACATTCTGGTTTTAAATTTTTCAAGGAATCTTGGAGTATGATCTCCATTTGAGTTGGCGATTTTTGTAGTTTATAGTTGCTTAAAATTTATCTGCACAACTAGCGTTTAAAATAAAATGAAAATCTTATCAGAGTCAAGTATCATACTTTGATCTTCCCTGTGTATTTTGTTAAACAAACAAAAACGTTTTGCCGTGATTCATGTAGTAATACGACCTTTAACATGGAGGAAGAGTTTGTTGACGGCAAAGAACAAAAATAGCTGATACAATGATAATACAATAATAGCTGATACAATAATAGCTAATACAATAAAATAACAATAGCTAATACAATAATCCGACGTTGGCTGAGTACCTGCTGAAGTTAGAACGTAAAAACAGTTTGTTGGAGTTATTAGGACTGCGAAGACAGGAAAAGAATTATTAAACCTTGTGAACCGCCAAAAAAGTAAAGTCTTCGAGTGAAATTTGATTTTTCTAAACCGTTACAAGTTCCCGTTTCCGTCGTCGTCGCTGTAGCCCTCTAATAAGCTATTGAAAAGGGACACTGTCTCCTCTTGATTACTTTATTATTATCAGAATAATAGTGACTCCTTTTTATCAGGACGTTTTACATAATTCCCCCTCCCCTACCCCCCTCACTAATAAGCCATCCCTATGGAAGGCGTGAAATTTAATAAGCTCCCCTAGGGCTTATAAGAGCGTTTACGGTACTTATGAAAGTGTGGAATTCGGCACACATATTTACAGTGGTCTTGGCAAGTTGTTTCAAGTAACTGGTTTCTATATTGATTACACGTTTGCTTCATTAGAACAATGAGTTTCCCAATGATGTGCTTTCTACGGCTGGTAACATAGTGTCGGCGACAATGGAGGTAAATGATACTTAGGATAGTTTTAGATCAATAATATTATACTATTTAGTAAAAAATATGTAAATTTTACACTTTATAAAAGAAAGAATGCTTACTAAAACTGCTCACACTAGTGTACCGCTAGTTAGTTTTCTCGTATTACACTATTGTATAACAATCATTAGTATACACCAGCCTGGCTACGCGCAATTGTTTTTGAAACAATAAATGTGAGACAATATTTATCTCCGAAACTGTAGAATTTGACTGCGAAGTAGAATTGAAAACGGGAGTTGTCGTGTCGCGTTTGCGTTTTGTGGATTATATTTGAAGGTTTTGTATTGAAAACAAAAGAAATTTTAAAGATTGCAGAGATTCTTTGTTTTACGTCCATTGTAGCATTTTGTAGCTGACAAGCTCTCAACAAATCCACGTCTGTCTGTGTAAATTGAGGTGGTCATGTGCGAGTTTGGTTACGATCTGTGGCTCATTTATTGTAGTAAAGTGTTCCTTTTTTCCGATAAATCATTGCCTTGGAGATGAATTTTTCTGTAGATCGGTTGACTCGCCGTTGTGTAATAAAATATATCTCGAGAAAGTAGACGGCTTAACTTTTAAAAAAATGGAAGTAGCCAGCGAAACCCAAAGAGATTGCTGAGAAGACTGCGAGTTCGCGAGCTACAGACTCGGCCGGCATGCTGGTACTATACACTTAATTTGAAATAGTACAAGTGTTAAATATTTACTGCCGATTAAATTGTGATTGATACTGCCGATTAAATTGATCTCATTTCTTGGTAAAGGTTTACAAGGAAGCAATGGTTAATCTTCTTCCTACGCCAGCCAAATCACACTACACCTTCAACCTCAGGGACTTCTCTCGGGTAGTTCTTGGAGTGCTTTTAATTAAGAAGCAAGCTTTAGAAGACAAAAAGACCATCACTAGGTAAATTTGTGCGTCGGTTTTAATACGCTAACTTCTGTTCTTAGTCAAACGTCTTGTACGTCCGTTAGTCTTGAGTATTTTAAATACGTTTTGGGTGTTATAATCAAATTGATGAATTCACCTTGCAGTTTGCCTAGAAACAGTAACAGTCTGATGATGATGATGATGATGATGATAATGGTGGTGGTGGTGGTCATGAGAATGGTGTGGTGGTGGTGGTGGTCATGAGAATGGTGTGGTGGTGTTGGTGGTCATGAGAATGGTGATGGTGGTGGTGGTCATGAGAATGGTGGTGGTGGTGGTGGTGGTCATGAGAATGGTGTGGTGGTGGTGGTGGTGGCCATGAGAATGGTGGTGGTGGTGGTAGTGGTCATGAGAATGGTGGTGATGCCAATGACGTGGTGGTGATTGTTAAACCTATACAAATGACTATCCAAGTCGGCCAAACCATTTCAGCAAAATAAATTGTGAAGCAAGCATTACATAACAATTTTTAGACGGAAGTCCTAAATGTAGCAATTAAAGCAAAGACTTGGGATTATTTAGAACAGATCTATTCAAGCGTATTTAAACTGCAAACAAATTCAGAGTTTCCAACTTTTACTGGTAATTGTTCTCTTAATCTTTAATCCTTAAGTTGTCTCTAAGGGTCTGCCCTTGATATGTTTTGTTTCTTTATAATCGCGTATTAAAGGGTTCTAAGATAAAATTAATGTCGTATTAAAGACTTGTATTTACCTGGAGTATTTTTACTAACATTGATTTCTATACATACTTTTAATACTTCTAGAATAATAATATTAGTTTCAAAAACTGTTTGCTCTAGTCGATCAGTGTGCGCAGGTTTCTCGATAATGGAAGGCAAAAAAATTAATGGTGAATATCAGCTCTTTTATTATCTATCTCTGAACTCAATCATCTATTCTAAAACCCTTTGTGCGGTGGACCAAACTTAATAACATTTTGACTATTTTTTACCAAGTTTCATTCTATTTTACAGGCTTTGGGTACATGAAGTATACCGTGTGTTTTACGATCGCTTGGTGGATGACAAAGATCGAGCCTGGCTGCAAGGGTTTGTACTTGTTATTCCTTTGAATATTTGACCTAGCAGTACGAAGGATCAACATGTTTACTACTCTTTTTACAGATTACTCAAGAAATTAACAAAGGATCATTTCAGGGATGATTTTGATTCTCTCTTTAAACATTTAGCTAGCGGAAAAGCGGTAAGCTACTGTTAAACATTTTGTTGTTTTATTTTATTTTTTCTACGTCGTCAAGGTTTACCATGTGGGACGTAGAGCGACAACAACTGGAACACAAGCTTTGATAACTTCTGTTTTTGATTCGCTTTTTTTCTCTTTGTTCGGATCATTGTTTGTCAATAGAAAAGACTTAAATGTTTCTCCACGAAGCAACAAAAATACTGAGAACGCTTTTATTAAAACGTCCAAAAAAGGTCTTTTGCGTTATTTCAATTTTAGCGATACGTAAATAAATAAAACCTATTTTAGCTGAAGCTAATGACTAGGTATGGCGATAGGTTTTATAATCGCCTGAGGTGGCCAGGGACCCGAATGGATCTTATTGCTGTCAGGGCGTTAGACTTGAATATTTCTATAGTTGGAGCACCTGCCACTTTGGTTGAGAGCAGGTTCCAAGTTCTGACTGTTCTAGGATAAAAAGAATAATTATAAGCTAACTTATTTGACTGCGATAACTATTGCACAGATCTATAATCCAACGTGGAATTAGTGTTTTTACTGTTATACAGAGAAACAACATGCAACATGGAGTATGAGGGAACCCAAATGTTAATCCGCAAACATTATCTTGATTTGGAAACAATTCGTCCATGGACTGATTCATAGTGAGAGTCCGACTATGAATGATATTAATGATGAAGAAACTATCCATTTGATTAATATATGTCCATATACCGAGGCCAGTAGAATATTGTTACTCTTTTGGTCAACGTCCTAACATATCTTAAGTTGCTAACTTTGCAAGGTTATTTCATCAACGACATGACTCAGGATATACAATTAGTATACAAAAAAAGTCGGGATCCGACAATTTTTGACGGGCTCCTAAAACATGCATTTTATTTATGAGCCCAAAAAGTCGTAACTCAGTCCCTGCCTACTGGTGCCTTTGAATGGAATATTTTAACCGGCGATAGTTCAACTCGTACTGTTAGTGAGGCTTTCTAAATTAAAGTTCCTAAACCAACCTTGAGTAAGTAAGTCCAGTCTTTTGAACCTTCCCAAGGGCAAATACAATCACTTAAATACCAGAAAATGATTAAAGGTTCTGTTAATTTCGATATACACAACATACACAACACTTTTCAACCTTACGTGTGCAAACATGTTTCGGGAAGCCTTTGCTTTCGACAGTGCAAAAATGGAGACACTTAAATTATGTTAAATAACGAACCATGTAGAATGTCTCAAAAGCAGACGTTTTGATATATAATAAAATAATTTTTACTTGTTTTATCAATATCATTATAAATTTTTTTGTTATTATCATATATTGCTTTTGTTTAGGCAAGTGAAGATGATATGCGAAGCTTAATGTTCTGTGATTTTCTCAATCCCGATGCGGTGAGTATGTTTAATGTATAAGTATATTGGTGCCGGTTAGATTTATGTGTTTCTTGATTCTTCTATGATTTTCTATAGTAACTTTGTGATATGTAAACTTTTCTTTTTGTCTTTCAGGTTGGTGAAGATCGTCTTTACAGTGAGGTTAAAGACATCGATGAGCTTTACAAATTGGTTGAGGCCTGTCTCGATGAATATAACCAAACTCACAAAACACAAATGAAACTAGTTATATTTAGGTAAGGCTACTGAATATAGGGCTAATACATTCTGTTTTTAAATCACCAATAAGTGTTCGACGCATGCATAGTTATAAAATACAAACTGTCGATCCAATGGAAATCCAGCTGGTAATTAGTCAAAGGGTTTCTAGTTGAAGCCTAGATGCTACTCGTGATATTTTTCCATACTCGATTAACCAGAGCTTTTAGACTTTGAATCCACACTTTAGTCTAAAGATTTTATTTAAGAAGATCTGAGCCATCTTTTCTTGATTTTAAGAAAAACAAGCTAAAACTCTGGTTAATCAGTTGTAGAACTGACAGAAAACTCTGACCAAAACATAGCAACAGTTTTAGGTTTGAGACCAGACAAAGAAAAATTTGGAAAGCAGATCAACTTCGTTTTACGTAACACAAGACACTACATAAGTTCCTACAGAACTGCGAACTGTTTACCACATCCCACAAGCATCACGCTTTTACCACAACATATGTTACCTGCTGTTGAACATTTTTTGAAGCAATGTAAAATTCTTTATAATCCAGAAGTTATTATAGCTAAAAATCTTTCTTTTGTGGAACTGTAAATTGCGCTCACTCGCGAATTATTTTTTCTACTTGAAGATAAACTTCTTATGTTCGCGCTACCGTGTAATATCCTTTGTATGTTTTAATCATGCTAACAGGTATGTACTGGAGCATTTAGTGCGTATCAGCCGTGTGTTGAAACAGCCAGGGGGAAACGCTCTTTTAGTGGGAGTTGGAGGGAGTGGTCGACAGTCGCTATCGCGTCTGGCCGCTTCAATCTCAGGATTCCATGTGTTCCAGCCAGAGATCTCCAAAAGCTATGGCATGGTAGAGTGGCGAGAGGATATAAAGGTGAGTGCCATTCAACTTATCGCTATAAAAATAATGATAGTTGACGTTAATGGTTTGCAACCATAAGATGAACAGCGACAAATTGGGCGAGGGTTATAGTTTAAACCGTACCTGGTTTCCTTTTCGCAGACGTTGTTAAAAAGCGCTGGTGCCCAATTGAAGCCGACTGTGTTCCTTCTCACGGACACGCAGATCAAGGAAGAGTCCTTTTTGGAGGACGTGGATAGCCTGCTCAACACAGGAGAAGTTCCAAACTTGTTTACCGTGGAAGAGAAAGTTGAACTTGTTGAAGTAAGTGGCTTATTGGTAAATCATAACGAAAGCTTAGCTGACCGCCGCCGTTTCTTTTCGCCACAATAAAACAAAACAATCACAGTAATAATAACAAAAAAACTTTGGAAGTATGAAACATTTTGTTCACTCATTGAAGTTTGATAACTGTGCTTGATGTAATTGTTAAACTCTTCCAATTGACATTAAAAGTTTTCAACTCTCCTTCCATGTTTGGCAGAGTTTAAGTTTCGTGTTTGTTCCGGAGTCTTGAATGGTTTTAAAGCTTGTTAGGTGTTTGGAATGTTGACACAGGACCTCTTCCCACATTCTTTTGCTGTTGACTCGATGTTGTCCAGACAACAAATTTCCCTGCAGTCGAAATTGCAGTGTAAATTAAGATGTTGGTCACTTCGATCGATGGCACCTTTTGGCGATAAAAGTGTATTCATTTGACAATGTTATTTGTTGATTTGTTGTTTCTGTAGATGGTACGACCAGCTGCGCAAGCCCAAGCGGATGACAAAAATGCAGAGTTTTCCCCTTTATCTCTGTTTAATTTTTTTGTAAGTTCCTGCAAGGAAAATCTTCACATTATGTTGTGCATGAGCCCAATCGGCGACGCGTTCCGCAATCGCCTCCGTCAGTTTCCATCCCTTATCAACTGCTGCACTATTGACTGGTTCAAACCGTGGCCCGAGGACGCACTTGAGATGGTCGC
Organism: Zoanthus sanctaehelenae; assembly: GCA_028564885.2. Classification (NCBI taxonomy): domain Eukaryota; kingdom Metazoa; phylum Cnidaria; class Anthozoa; order Zoantharia; family Zoanthidae; genus Zoanthus; species Zoanthus sanctaehelenae. The sequence goes on along the minus strand of JAOTRI020040316.1, from coordinate 2,309 downwards.
CAATAAATTTTTGGAAGATTTGGAAATGACTGATAACGAGAGGAAAGAAGTAGTACCAATCTGCCAGTATTTTCACACCAGCGCACGCCAGTTGTCAGAGAAGTAAGATCTTAACTCTATTCTCGTTGACTCTTACGTTATTTATTCTTTTCATTCTTTTATTCATTAATTAAAAGGTTGATCATGTGACATTAACAGTATTGATTATTAATATATAAAAATAATTTATTTTATTTATAATATTATTAATTTTTGAATAATATTAATATTATCTCATAAATATACAGATATCTTGATAAGCTTGGACGACATAACTATGTGACACCAACCTCTTACCTTGAACTCATATCCTCGCTGAAAACGCTGTTGGGAAAGAAGAGGGACGAGGTATTTTATTGTGTTGCTTATGGAATAATTATAAACGAGTTTTATTATGATTATCTAACATTTTTTAATTATTTACGAATTAAAACTTTTTATGTACTCAAAATGCTCTCGAGTAAAGTTAGGTGCATAGTTTTTAACTTGAAAAGAAAACAAAAGGATGATGTTTCGGATGTTTGTGCTTACTAATAAAAGGAGTTTTTGTTGGATATTGTGAGTAGACTGTCTAAATAATTTCTAGAGCGTGCGAGAGAGAAAAAGACGACAGGTAGTACAAAAGAGAAAGCGGATGGTTGTGAGATGGAGGTTATTAGAATGTTATCGTCAAATAGCTCGGTTTATATCGTGATTATACGTTTAATATTCTGGTTTATATCGTGATTGTACATTTAATATTCCGGCTTATATCGTGATTGTACGTTCAATATTCCGGTTTATATCGTAATTGTACGTTCAATATCCGGTTTATATGGTGATTTACGTTCAATATCCACAGATTATTTTCCGGTTAATATCGTGATTGTACCTTCAATACCCTCATGTTATTTTCCGGTTCTTGAAAAAAAAATTACGTTTTGGTAAAAATCCTTTGGATTTTCTTCATTCATATTGTCTTCACTTATGATGGCACATAATAAATGAACGAGCGTTCCAATGGCGAGCTACCCCCGAACAAATGTGTGTGTGTGTGTCACAACGCTCCCAGTAAATACTTTTTGGTTTGTCTTTATTTCATAGCCTTTCAATTTAACCATTTTTTGTTTCCGTCATTCTCTTTTTCCCCTTGGTGGTGTTCCCGATGATTTTTTAGGACACGTGAACTTGCAAAACAGTTTCTAAACTTTTTAAAAAAGACATTGCTGTTCGAATTTTTTGTGAACCTAAGATTAAATCTAATCAGCCTTCGAATAACCTAGCGTTGTCCATATCCTGGTTTATTCTAAAAAAAGGTATTGGTAGCTGTCACGATAAAAGCATTAAAGTTCGTTTCTGTAACATGATGTCTTATGATGTTAACGCAGGTGATGAGAGCCAAGCGTAGGTACGAAGTGGGTTTGGAAAAGCTTGCCTTTGCAGCTTCACAGGTTCGTATTCCAATTCAAAGGTAAACCCCGTCATAACTATACCTAGTGGGTAAAGGCCGTAAGATCTGTCCGTTACTGCTAACATTCAGACTCACTACTACTTACGGGAATTTATTGGGTAGTACGCTCTATCAACGTAGTCTTTGTGCCCATTTAATTGGCTTCAAATAAGCTACTGTTACTAGTGCGCATGAGTCTTGTCATATCCCCACTATTAAAATACTCCATCAGTGGATGATCATTAGGCGTATAAAAACATGTTTAAACGTCTTTGTATCGGTAGTTAAGAAATCTTGCATTGTTTTTTACAACAAGACACAAACTGATATGCCCAAAAGGGAATAAATTTATATTAGTAGTTTTAATGAAATAGAAACGTCCCCGTTGTAACCCGTAATAAAAAACCTATAGTTTTCCTGTGCCAAAATATCCATTCAAGCAAAATAATTAGAGTATGTTCTGTTATCTCACCTCAATTGCACTGAATTATCAGACTTAAACAGGTTCAACGTTTTTGTGCGTGTTCGTAGCATGGAGGTGGTAACAGGCTTCTCAAAACCGGCCGGCCAGCGGCTGAATGAGCCGTCTCCACGATTTCTCTGGCCGCCTCCAAAAGCACAAAATACAAATATTTTTTAAAGATTGGGCAGCAAAAACCAACGTTACAAAAAAAGTTTTCATTTTTTCAACAAGCTGCATTTAGTGCAAAGATTTTAAGTAAAATAATTGAAGAGAAAGTGCTGCCTTTGCTCCAACATCTGCCAATGGTTAGACTTTTACGTCTTTTCGTATAAGGACGTTAAACGGTAGGCCCTCGGGATTATATCTTTGTTTGTTTGT
>JAOTRI020040226.1:0-17931 GCA_028564885.2 Zoanthus sanctaehelenae | reverse complement strand
GACAGTTTAGTATGTAGTATGGCTGATATTTTTACTCGTCCTGTGTATTTTGACTCGCCCTTTGGGCTCGTCAAAATCATACACGACTCGTAAAAATAGCCAGCCATACTACATACTAAACCGTCTAATAAGATATATTTATTATCCAACTGCACGAATTACCGTACAAATAATACCATGGACGGGTCTGAGGCGAGTAAAAATATTCAGTCATATTGTACATTTTGAGCAATGTTCGTACTCGGCGTGTCGTAGTGTTTAAGTTTTATTTTTTCCCAAAAAAAAAATTTGATAATAAACCACTTACTAAACAGTTTAGTATGTAGTACATATAGTACGGGTGATATTTCAACTCGTCTTGTGTATTTTGAATTTATTTAACGCCAATTGCTTACCAATCAACGCGCGAACAGAATAAGTATTGCTCTAGTTATCGATATCTATCCCAGACTACATTGCGAGATAATAAAATTGATAAAGACTGTATTTACACAAGCAATAATGGCCTAAATAAAAGTCAAGCGGAATTTTATGATTTATTCTGCCAAATTAAAATTATTTTTGAAAAGCAACTTATCAGGTGTACAGTTAAGATGTATTACTATAAGTAAAGATCTACAAGGGGGAGTTCAAAGAATTTTTTCTTAGCCCCCACTGCATGCATGTTAGAGTTTAGTTTGAATATAAATTATAGGTTTATTAAGAGGACCAATCAAGATTACAAATAACTAAAAATCTAGACGTTTTTAAAGAACAAACCACTAGTGATTTTGTAGCTCTCTGCATGTAGTACAAAGTTGCACGATACTGATAAGTCCTAACAAGGACAATTAAGCAGTTTTCCAAGGTTACTCCAGATGCTTGCATTGTAGTTACACGAGTGTGCATGAAGTCAAGTACGAGTGACTTGCTCTTTTTACATTAGATATACAAATTTTAAAAATATTTGTTATTTTTAGAGGTAGTGGATGTTTTTAAAATAAACTACACGATCCAGTTGTCAATACCGGCGGAAGAGGAGAATAAAAAATTTCGAAAGCTTGAATTAATCTCCTAGTAACAATTGTCTCTATGGGCTCGGTTTTCCATGGTATGAGTGCATAGATTTCAATTTTGTTCACATACTTCCTTGGCTAACTCCGCAACATTAGCATGGCAATAATTATTGTTTTGAAATAAATACTGTAAACCATTAACAGCTGTAGTTGGCCCAGCTGATAAAATTTCTGCTTTCCAACCACAAGGTCTTCAGTTTGATCCCAGCACTTTGCTCAGATTTGAATATTTGTGTGACCATCTTTTCCGCCTAAGCCAACTCAGCTTTTCATCATTCCAGGGTAGGTAAATGAGTACCAGTGTCTGCTTGGGTCTAACCTGCGATGGATTAAAGTGATTAATTAGTGTCCCGTCTAGGGGGAGTCAAAGACTTTAATCAGCCAACACTACAGAACCGGAGATTAGCGCCGGCCCCACTGATGAGCCGCTAAGCTCGTATAAGGAATTAACTAGCTTAACTAACATTAAAAACAAAAACTTTTCTTTAAAATGTATTTACTACAAACGTCTGCTGATGCGATTTTCAAATCATCTTTTCGACAAATTTGTTCAAATACTAATCTAACGTTTGTTATCAATATGCATTAAAGAATGCGATAATGGCGCGCAGTACACTCATTAGTCGATGAAAACAAACGATAACTTAGTTTTAAATGACAAAGTTTCCAAATTGTTGGAAAGAAATGCATGCAGGTACAACTGATGAATTTGATTTTGAATAAAACGTGGAACACATAGCCTGACTTCAACAAGAAATGAAAGAACAGCAACCAGTTAGCAAATTTTAATAAACTGCCGGCAAACTCACATAAAGTAGGTGCTGATGAGAATGAGGGGATGGGGCTAGGGTAAGGAAAAGGGAAGGGTAGAGGCGGATATGGCAATGATAAACATTGCTAGGAATTATGAAATTTTCCTGGCTTTTTTGGGTAAATGTATCATTCACCCTCAACGCTCTTCTTGGCTCTCCACTTCATGACTGTTCAAGGCAAGATGTCAAATAAAGTTCTTTCCATAAACAAAAACTAATTATACTTTAATAGAGATCAGGAAGTACAATTAAAATGTAATCTTGTTTTTAGTTTCAAAAATGCTCATATATAACTATATTTTGTTTTCTTTCAGCATCAAACAGTACAAAGAGAACCTCTAAGAAACTATCCGACGATATTTGCAGGAAGCCTCGTTTACGAAACAAAAGAATTATCAAATGTTGCAAAAGAATGGATCAAATTGGTGTGAGTATATGAATTATCGAACCTAAGGTTATGTATCCGAGATTTTAAAACTAAATTTACTGGCTTTTTAAGACACTTTTAGCATCATTATTTTTAGTGCTGAAAAAAAAATTAGGTAAAAAAAAAAGATTTGCAGCTATTTCTGACTTACTATACCGCCCTCAATTTAATGAAGTTTGAACAGTTATCCCTGAATTGATTGCTTCAACAAAACGAAGACTCATATTTTCAAACTGTTATTTAAGAATTATATAATTAATCTCAGAATGTCAAAATTTTAAGAATGGCGAGGCTTGGGGAAAAAACATGACTCTTATATAATGACAAGAGTGTATAAGAGAAAAACTGTTTATTATATAAACTGCAGTGTTTTATAAAGATTTCTACCACCAAGAAATGTGGCATCTGAACACACGTAAAAATACGATATTTTTACATGTGAAATTATAAACCAATCACATTTCAGTAATTTGTGACGTCATTTCTCTCAGGCGCGTGTAAATCACAACCCGCCCGGCAGCTTGCAGCTTTGACGATTTTGCTGCTGTGTTTGATCGGCGAGGATCGTTATCAATCGTTCATGAGTTTGCGAAAGAAGTTTCCTCTCATTCTCTGTTTCTCGGTTGTTTTCCGCTTATAATTTGTAAAAATTACCTGCAAACATGGCAGAAAGATTTATTACGTTTGACATTATAAAAGTGGAAAAATTTATTGACAACAAAGAGAACAGTAACACGCGAAAAAAAGACGAAAAAGGACATGGCTCTACTGAGTTCTTTCATGGCAAAGGTAAAGGAGTTATCGATGTGAACACTCGAAGATAAATTCCATATCTCCGCGCGACCATGTATTATTCTCTATTTACTTTACTACCCTTTTATGTAATGACAAAAAGCAACGAAGACTTATGTAACTTTTGCAGGTCCAAGATTTCATCCAAGCAATCCAAGAAGAAATAAAAATCATAAAAGAAAAAGGAAACATATCGTATGCTGAATATGAAAAACTTCTCTGCCTTATAAGGAGAGCTCGAAATAAAAAGAAACACAGAAAGAAGATGAGAAACTACAACCACAAAAAAAATACTTGTCTTAGCTAAGATACCAATACAAGATTAAGTAAACTACACGCTTTTTATTAAAACCAGTAAATTTTCCGCGAGGCTCATTTCTCTTATGCACTAGTCAATCTAAACCCCCAGCCCTATGGTCCCGGGGAAGAGTGGGGGATTTGATTTTAACCCTGTGCAAAAGATGTTTAAGTACCCACTCCCTCGGGACGACACTCCAGTCAAATGCCCCTACCCCTGGGGATACATCTATGTGACATTTTTTAGACTTAGCCTTTCTGATAGTCGTGCAGTGCAAGAGTCAAAGACTGATGGCTGACCTTCTGCGATCGGTAAAAAGTGGAGTATGACAAGGGACTTAAGCAAATTCTAACGAATACAAAAGTAAAATGCGACGAAATAGGGTGATTCTTTCGCGCTGTACCTTAGGGAGCAGTGTACTTTGAGAACAGAATACTTTGAAAATAGTCTCATGTGCTTTATTTAATATAAACTGCAGTGTAAATGTCAACACTCCTGCCAATTTTGAATCAAATGTTACAGTCAAATGTGCTAAACTGTACTAACAATTGTACCACTATTACTAAAATAAATTGTTATAGCCCAAACAGTGTTAGTGTTTATGACATCACTACGCAACGTATTACTTGAAAAATGGGCAAAACCATTTATCTTCATCTGGTACTTGACTATGCCCAATGCACTGGAGGTGGTACCACTAAATAGCGCACGACTTGGAGTCACACCCTACCATCTCTCCATTCTCAGGGCCACAGGGTGGGGACAACTCCGAGACTCAAAACCAGTCAAATCCACCACCCACTCGGGACAAATTCTCGTTCAAAAATGATAACCCCCCCCCCTCCACGTTAACCCCATCCATCCCCGGGACCATAGGGGTGGGAGTTTACATTGATTGGTGCATTAAGTTTTTGGTGATTTCAGCCTCAATTCGTTCTTAGTTTGTTCACATTTCTATGAGCAGTTTGAAATAATGAAAATTGTCGAAACGAAAGGACAAGATAATTCGAACTTTTAGTATTACATGAATAAGTGTTTCATTTCGGACAATAGTATAAATCAGTACTAAATGTGTTTTGTTTTTGTTTTAATTATTTTTTACAACATTTAGGAACCTAGTGTTGTTCCAAGGATTAGAGATAATAGGACTCGTGGTCCCTTAAAAGGATCTTACTCCTGTACCTACGGTTTAACGTCCTTATCTAAGTCTAATTTTCTCCTCAATTATTTAAAGACCCTGAGTGATGGTCCGGCCGGGAATCGAACCCGAGACCGCACAGCAGACTGGCGCCTTACCAACTGGGCTAGCTAACCAGGCGGCCGTGAAACGGACTGGTCCCACTGTGTGTTTACTGTACATACACAACGTAAATCACTAGATTAAGTAAATTTTCAACTTGAAACTTTTTCACTTTTTCGAGCCTCAACCTGAGCTTGTTCTTAATTTTCAGCCAATCTGAGCCTCATTGTTCTTAAAAAGTTGTTGTTATAAAAAGCGTGAATCTGACAATTAGGAAGATAAGTTCATTGAAAATACCTATAGCATGGATTATTATCAAAACTTTCTTAATAAATTTTAAAAGTTAAATAACATTTTATAACTATATATCCAACTCGGTCAGCTGGACAAAAAAGTAAAACGTGATTTGTTTACAATTTACCACATTAACATACATCTCAAGGCAGCCTCGTTCCCAGGGTGCATGCTGTCTCCCTTTTCTTCGAAAAAGGAAAGAGAGGAGCCCAGGAGCGAAATTAAACTCAAGATTCCAAATAATTGTTAGAGTCTTTAGTTCATACGTGTAGGTATACAGAAGATAGCGTCGTTCCAAAATACTTAAAACACATTTTTAAAACTCTCAATAACATCACATTTAAAGTATTCAACTTCTCCTTCTTGTGTTTTCAGAAGGAAATTGTTTTATGCTTTACAAGTAACTGACTATTACAGAAAACTGGACAAGTCTAAAATAAACAATAACTACACATGCGTAGTTTAGAATTATGTTTTACTAATTGCAGCATAAGGTCCCACACTTATAGTGTGGGGACTTAGGTTTAAAGAGACTTGTAATCCATCTTAAACGCTACAGTTACAGTTACTCATTAACAAGGACTTTGTATGTTTCATGAACAGCGGGCCATGCAGTGCTGACAAGCTCTAGTGTAACAGCTGTCCACTTCATTGAATCCTAAGCTGCGCATACTTAGTTTATCGTTCAAAACCTAAAATAATGTTTTTGCAAGCTGGAATTGGAACTTGGTCAAATCCGTCGTTTTGTTTTTAAGTTTAGTCGTAATGAAACTATTTGAACGAAATTTAAATACTTGTTTCTTTCCAAGTTTGAACTAATTTCATTAAAGGATATCAATAAAGAGATTAATTAAAATAACTCAAAGTTGAATCAATAAAGTAAAGTACGAGTTTGTAGGATTCAGAGTAAAATAAGAATAAATGTTTGTTGCGCGTAAATAAAAACTACGTTTTTGTAACTAAAGCTATTTAATTAGTTTGATCTATTTGTATTACACAAGTTATGGATACAAATTTAACTATTTTTGTTAAATCTCTAGTTTATTTCGAAAATTCGATTCTCAAATAAGTATAGCGGCTTCGTCTTAGAAACATTAATATATTTGGTATAGATAAATGAACAGACATTGATAACTATAATGCTGCTAAACAAAACAGCGAAACAGTTACTGTTCATCAGCAGGATGCCCGAAATGGGTGATTTCAACAACTGGTTTCGGCTCCCTAGTATATATGACTCATACTAAAGGTATTTTTGTTGTGAAGTAAACAATTAATTAGATTGATAGTGCAACGCGCGCACAGATTTTTGTTTAAAATTGAAAGCTGCAAACTGAAACGACGAACGTAAAACTGTTTTATAGTTTTATCTCTTATTATACTGTTTAATTGATCACGAAGTTTGCGACAAAGAGAGAAAATTACTTGCAACTAATTTTTCAACTTTACAGTGATGTCTACATGTCCTCAATTTGATAGAAAAAAAACAAAATGTTTAATATAGCAGCTATTTTTTAATCATGTTTCGTAGATATCTGGGGTGTGGCCGTTTACAAGGAAAATCCGGGACCGACAAACGGAAAGTGTCACTAGCTTAATATTAACCTTGCATATTGCCAGTTATACTTGGAAGCCTTTCAGATCTTGCGAATATTAGAGCTCGGGTATTAAAGAGCGGCACATAAAGGTTGTTAAATCCTTTCTGTTAGGAGTACGGCATTTTAAAATAGGGATAGATGCGCTGCAAGTTTCCCTTTCGTACACCGTCGATCCCATTTGAAAAAGTCGATGTCATACCGTAAAACAATCGATGTCATACCGTGAAAACGTCGATGTCATTTGATACAGTCGTTGACAATGACTGTTTTACGGTATGACATCGACTTTTTCAAATGAGATCGACGGTTTACGGAAGGGAGAGCTGCAGCGGCAATAGACCGATCATTCACAGCCTGCGTAGTATTAATATGCAAAAGGGAAGAAAGGTAGTCTACGGGTGATGAAAGCAAAAAGAAAGAAAATGGGAAACTCGCGCCCCCAGTCTCCCTTTCCATTTGCGCTTGATAAGTAGAATAATTCCAACCTTTTTATATGGTATATATCAATTTAATTAATTTTGTTGCCTTGATCATGATTTCAAATCAACGTTTAGGCAGCTTGGTTTCAATTTTAAAACTAGCTGCAAATTTATACTTTTTGTTTCTCTTTTGAATGCAGCTCTTTCATACCACTAAAACGCTAAACTGGCCAAGAAAAACTTCTTTAGCAAACGCCAATAACATCGTTAGTACTAGTAGAAAATAATTTGCTACACCTACTAAGATCTGAGTTTTTTGCCTCTAAAGCAGCAATCTAGTTTTATTGCCAAGAACAGAAACTGTGAGAGAATCGTAAAAAAATATTGATTCAGTTAATTCAACAATAGTTAATGCATGTGTTTACATCCAACTTGACACTTAATTACTTCTACTACTGTACTACTACTACTACTACTACTACTACTACTACTACTACTACTACTACTTCTATTACTACTACTATACTACTACAATACTACTGACTACTATACTACTTGTATATTATTACTAATTCACATATATATGGTAAATATTTGGTGCGGAAGAGCGAGTCATGTGTTTTAGCTGATCGCTACCAATTTTCTTTTAAAAAGCAAACTTAATGTGAGATATATGTTTCACCTGATTAGTTTCTCATTCATAATACCTGAGAAACATGTGAAGAAATATTCCATACCATATCTCTTAAATCCAGGATGAAGTAGCTTACTATAATCCTTTCGCCTTCAACTATTTAATGTTTGCTAGATGTGTTTCTCATTTCAAATCTTTTTTAAAAAAAATTTGGATGGTACGTGCTTTTTGATTGGTGAATTTTCACAGTGCTATGATTGCCTTGAAGCACATATGGTATATTATCTCCAAGTTGTGAGAATACACCTTCATGAAAGAAAATATAATTATATGCATACTTGCTTCGTAAATCAGTTTTCTCACTTTTTGGACGGACGGCTATGATTTTATAAAAGAATTTAATAAATTACGTTCTCTGAATAACCAGGTAAAAACCTTGGCAAGGTTTGTCAGAATCGACTTCGATTTTTCGTCTCAAGTTTTCAGTGATCTGCCCTTGGATTCTCCCAAACGTTTGTCTCGTATTTCACCAGGTTATGAAGGCACAAAGAACACGTGCTATATTTCAAACTGATAAATTTTTTTGACCGAAATATGTTTGCTAACACTTTGTAACATGTTTGATTTTCGAAAACTATTTAGATTATCTTTTTTAACAAGTCGCCAAAGATCACTCATAATCAGCTACAACTTTTACAATAGTCCTTTCTTAGGAATGATAAATGGAGAATGTGATTGAATTATATGGAATCCTCAGCGAGTATATGTTATTTGCTGGTTACCAGATTGGTATAATAATACCAAGCAGTTATTACGTCACTGTTCATGATTTACCTCAAGCGTGCTTTGAGCACTAAACGTTATATGCATTGTAAATCCCCGCTAAACGGAACTTAAATTTCAATGTTTTTCTTTAATACTTGAATTCTATTACAACAAAACACGATGTGAGCATCAAGTGACCTAAACGCGCGATTCGTTTCCCGCCAACACACACCTAATACAAAAACAGTCGCATAAGGCGAGATCTAAGTCTTCTCAGAGAAAGCACAAATACGTGAATATAATGTCAAATAAACTAAGACAGTGATTTTATCAATGTAGTCCAAATACTTTTTTAAAATCCTAACTAGGTGGTGTCAGCAATAAAGGAGCAACTGCAACATATTTTAGTAACAAAATCCCCAAGGTTCGTCAATGAGACTCTAATCCATGTTGTATCTATGTTAAGAAAAAATAACAAATTAGATATTGACCTATTCATTTTTCTTTTAATTCATTGGTTTATATTTTCACATGTATTTCGCGCCATCGTGTTTTTCTTAAACTGTATTCATTCAAAATTTTTGATTCTAATTTTAGTAAGTTTTGAATCTGTATGGAATTCTTTTATCTTTCGAACACTATAAAAAGCTTGCCATCTTTCTCTTCATAGACATCTTTAACAACGGCTGACTAAGGATAAGAGGACACAAAAGAAAATCGAAGTCTAAGTGAAGAAACTAAGTGAAAACAAAATGATGAAGAAGACATTACTGATAATAGCAGTAAGTACTTTGATAGTTTTCATGTGAAGTGTTTTTGCTTATGAAAAGGTAATTTTTTATCAAGTTCTTTGTCTTCCGATATTCATGATCATTTGAACAGATCTTTCTAAATACACTTATTGCAATCGTAGGTGTGGTTTATTAAAGCAAGCTTGCTGCAAAATGGAGGTGCACAGGGTTCGTTCATACGCAGAATTCGCTCTTACACGAGAAGCAAAGCCGGATTTCCAAATAGCTATCTTAAATTCCATTTCGATGGTCCGTCTGTGCGACTATCCTTTGATGGCAATCGGAGTGACTCAAATACAAGTTAGTGCATGGTCCATATTGGTGGAATAATAGAATTATCTAGAACTATCTAATACAATTTAGTTATATTTTCAAGCGATATACTTACAAAGAAATCAAAATTATCGAAGGACGACACATGCAGCAACGTTAATCTTTTTATTATTATTATGTTTATTTTTATTTGCCGAAAAACAGACTTAAATTAATAGATCGTTTTGTTCTCAATATATCCAAATTATATGTAGAGAAGTTACATATAACCGCAGCTTTATTCATTGAAAAACCATTAACTTTGAGCGCTAACTTTCCGTGGGAGATCGAGGTATACCATATCCTTACGTAAAACTTCATTTTTGAAATGCATAGTCATGTTAACCAGGGGTGTGGAAATCGTATGCCCGACTTGCCCGACTCGTTGCGTCGGGGACCCGGACAAGTGAAATTTTGCTGTTTAGTTGTCCAGGAACAAGTAGGTTTTTTCATGGGTCTAAACTTGCAATACTATAGTGCTCTAAAGTCTTGTTTTGTAATAACGCCGTGTTACGGCGAGATTTTCCGATTTTTTGTCATTTTCGCCGTATTTCGTCATATTTACACCGTTGCGAATTTAAAGTAAAACGTTTTGCGGCAGTATTGTCCTTTAATGAACGAAAATCACCTTGAATCCGGAAAGTAGAAAAACTAATATCGGCGTAATTACGGAGAAGAGGTATCAGTTTTCAAACGTAACAGATGGAGTTAATGAAGTGGAACTCAAACAATTCAAAAGCAAGTAGATTTGGGGTTAGGGCAAGTAGATTTTTCATATTTACTTGCCCTGGACAAGTGTCCAAAATACATATCTCCATACGTACATATTTAACAATAATTATTTAATTGTTTCTTTCTGTAAAGTTATATGTTTTCAAGTTGAAATTATTCTCAAATGTTGCCGGACGGATTTGAGGAAATTTCATCAAAATTAATAAAAGAACTATAGTGAAATTACCTAATCGGTTTTGTGGTCAAATACATATAATGCATTATATACAATTTTAAAATTTGGCCTCCATTCTGGTGTGTTAGTCCCAAAACATTTTGAATAATTCTTAACTGTATTTCAATTGTAACCTGCAGGTAAAAAAAAATAAAAGAAAAATAATTAACAAGCTTAAGGTGTATCAATGGTAAAAACAACGTCCATCTTTCTGACTGGTTATATAGTCTATATAATCAAACTGTAATTCTATGCAGGCGTTGTCTACTGCAAATAAAACTGAAATTTAAAGAAGAAAACCTGTATGCAGCCGATTACCCATACATCTATACTGAACACTTTTTCATTTATACTCATAGAATTTGTCTTTAGCCGAAACCTGATGAACGGCGTTCTTACCCATAAAATACAGCTTTCCGGATACCAAAACTACGGTCTCGGAATCAGTAAAAACTCAAGACTTGAAGTGAGAGTAAGTATTTATACTCCGGCTTTTCAAAAGTACGATATACGTTTTTAGATTTGAGTGTTCTTATAATTTACAACAATTTTTGGAATTACACTTTTTTTGTTTTTAAAAAAATAATTTTTTTCAGAACGTCAGGCTGACACTGAATCGGCCAAAATTTAACAGCACGCTAAAGACACAAACGACGCTAGGGAAAATGGCCGATCTCGAGCTCTTTACTATACTTTGTTACATTACAGCACAAAATTATGGAATTGACAAATAGTGCAATTTCGTTTGTAACTTGAATAAAATGTAAAACCATTTTACGAGAAAAATATATACGACATCATTTTCTCTTTCTTTCTTTATAACGCGCTTTAGTAAAAAATGTACAAACTTTTTTATAATAAAAGTTAGTAAACTTTTAATTTTCGAGCTTAAGAACGCGTTAACATGTACACCAACTAGGTATGATTAAAGTTGACTAAACAATTTGTTTTACTTGCTCGGCGACGATGATAAATTTAAGATTCGGGACTCGACGATTCCAACTCATTGATTGGATGAAGCCATCTAGGCAACGCTAATTAATTAATAGAGGGATCTGAAAAAATGTTAGGAGTCAGCAGTATTTGATCCCGTGACCTGTGCTACACCAGTGGAGCACTCTAAGCTATGAGCACTAATGTTGCTGGGAACTGAACTTCAATGTATTAGTAACCCACCCACGGCGGCCCCTGGGGGAGGGAGGGCAGGTGGAGGCTCCACACCCCAAAATCTGAGATCACTTGGTTTGTAAACGATTTGTCTAGTTTGTAAAAACACTGAAATAGCTTTTCGCAGCTTTTATCAAGTCCGTTATAGACTTTGTTCATAGCATATAACGAGCGTTGCTTAGCAAGTATGCGTTAGCAGTCATGATCAAGATTTTTTTTGTCACAAGTACTCATATCTAATTCAAATCCTTATAAGCTGGTGACATGATAAAGGATTGTGATTCATTCCGGAACAAAAATAAAGTCAGTAAGATGTTTACATGAAATGTTTTTTTAAAAAACGAATTTGTACCAAAATTACAAATTTTTAGGTATAGTGCGCATGCTCTACTCGTCCCAGTCTATCGGAAGTCCGACTCTGCATCCAGAATTCATACAGTCTTTACATGATACTGTAACGAATTGTGGTTGGGTTTCATTCCAGAATGAAAATTTTGATACGGCGCGAGCACCGAGATGAATTCATTCCAGAATGAGTCATTCTGGTGTGAAAAATGTTGAAGTATAATGTAAATTGAACAAATGCAATGATTTGTTTGGAACCGGAATGAACTCGTACCGGAATGAACTCGTACCGGAATGAACTCGTACCGGAATGAATCTCGATCCAGTATATTGTGTAGACTCCGCCAAAGTCTCGCGAAATTTAGTAGACGCTCCAAGCGCTTATCAGGTTATTAATAGTAACTGATTTGATGTTCAATTTGTTGCCATAGACCAATCCAGCTCTATTCCGCACTTCATCCATTTGTCACCAGGACTCTTCGTTGCCAAAAGGTGCCTATTTAAAACGGATTCAGTTGGCAATTTCACCACCAGGATTCGAAGCAGTCTACCTCAAAGGAAACATAACGGGAGAAGCTTCGTTTACAAACTGTGTTGATGACAGAGGAACATGGATTGTTTGGGAAAGATAATTGCAAAGATTATTTTCAGGGCTTTGCAGAAACGTTTGCATTTTTTTATTCAAAATGAAATGTTTTACAAATGTTACTGAAATTATAATAGAGGCAGGGACGACATGTCGTCAACTTATAAATTATAACCAATAAGTAACTTATGAAACAGAAACTGACATTAATAAATATTATATATGAAATAGTAATGTATTAATAAATATTGTATCAATGAAACTTTGGTTGTGTGTCATTTGTTTTTAACTTTTACAAAATCTATCTCCTCCCACAACTCTAATCCAAAAAAGAAGCTTCCTTTTTTACTAAATCTGTAAAGTGGTTCTCAGTTTTTTCCCATTTCAAAATAATGACGGAGATATTCTTAAAAATATCTCTAAAAGTACAAGTAGCGAAAAATTGGTGTTAGGGTGGACATTGCAGGGCCTTAAAGATTTCCATAGGATAGTTTAGTGTTTCACATGACTTTTAGTTTCATCCAAACTTTGATATAGATATTAGGTTGAGTTGTATTAATCAATATCATAAAAAAAAGCGTAAGCCACATAAAAGACAGCCTTCAAATAAAATATCGCCACCACACACTCTTTAACCTATACGCCGAAGGAAAGGCTTGAATTTCTCTAAGGGGCCGATTACATCGAGCTTTTTGAGTCCCGGGGTTGAACTCAGCCCTGGGTTGAAAATTTTGCCTTGTAATCGCGCATTTGATTTTTAAATCCCTAAAATCCCTAAATACCAAAACTGCAGTAGCAGGAATTTTCGATAGTATGCGTGCGACATTAAACTTTTAGAACTGATTCAACATTAGACTTTACATATACATTTTGACTTACATGCTTAGTACTGACTCAGTATAAAAAGTAAAGCTAATCAATTACAAATTATAACAAACTAAATACATTTATAAATGCACTAAGTCTGTATAATAAGTAAATACATGTGAGATCTAGACATGCAGACAAATATCATTTATTGGAAAGTTTTAGTTAAAGATATAAGACTGGAGATTTATTCATAATAACCATTTAAAATTTAAGGTTGTTGAACAATTATATATATATATATATATATATATTGTTTTAAGCTTTTTTTTTTGAAATTTTTTTAAATCCTTTGGAATTTTGTTCTATATATTAACTATGACCAGCGAGAGGGAACGCTTTTGTATTTCAATTCTTGAAAACTTGCAGCGAAAAACGTTTTTGGATGTTTGTGTATTGTAAGTGTTATTAACATTAAACATGTCTTGAATACGTAAAGAGGTATTGTTTACGACATCAAACATCAGATGAGATATAGCATTACACTAAATTTTGTGGCGAAAGAAAGAAAAGCAGGAAAAGCAATTGAGTTGTAACGTGAAGCAGATACTTGTATTCACTTTTTCTACGTGTATACAGTTTTTTGTTTGAAGTGCTTATTTTTTGCTTTCACAACTAATCGTTTCGTCGCGGAGTAAATATGATCAGAAGTTTTCTCATCCAAATTATCGTCTCTCTATGAAGTCATCTATATTATGTTCAGAAAATTGCAACATATATATTCCTAGCTATAGATCACTCCATGCACCTTTTGACACAGCTCGATCAGCCCTTATCATAGCTTTAGTGAATTTCTTTATTACATGACAACTATAATATATTTTGATTCAAAAACAGTCTGTGGCGGGTCCATAGCTGAAAACTTTGTTGGTTTCAAGTTATTTCCATACTTTTGGAAAAGATCAATTATTTCTAAATATCTATTATAATAATATAGAACGGACCAAAATTACGGCTGAAGAAACCAAACGATTTTTCTTTTACACATATGTCGCATGTCTCTTATTGATGTTCTGAGGTCGACTTTTTAATTTCTGGTTACTTGATAAGCCTCATTTTCCATTACATGTGGTAATTTTTGAAAAAATCTTTCGCCTATAAAAGATAATTTAGTAAGTTAAGTACCGACAATAAAGCTGTGGTCTGAAAAAGTATAATTCAAAAAGATTTTGTCGGTGCATATGTTGGATGATCGCTTTGACCGGTGTTCAGGATGTTGCAGGAAGCAGTAGTGTTCTTCAGAATGCACAAGTGCTCAAACAAATTAAACATCATCAACTATGTTTGATATCAGTACCAGGAACGAATTCGAAATTATGGGCGAATTCAGTTGACCACCGGCGAACAAAAATCAGTTGGACGATATGTTGGATGAAAAGCATGAACAAAATCAAACTTCACCCATGCAATTTCGTCCAACATGCACTTTCCAATTCAATTTGTATTTGGTTTTTCTGTTCTGACATTTTGTGTCCAACAACTGTTCAATCTTTGATAACGTTTGACCAACGTGTTTGGTCTGTTTCTTTGATAATGTTAACCATCTTTACTGACATGTTTGATGCTCTAACATCTGGCTTGAAGTGACGAACCTTGATGATCGTCTAGGTAGCTTTGTATCTTACTGCTTGCATAACCTGCAAAGACCAAACAACAGGTGACCTTTCATGGTATATTAACACTTCGCTAGCTTTTACACACGCCTTAATTACTTCAGGTTTTTGAAATATTTTCAATCTAAAACAAGAGAATCAATATGTAACAATCTGGAGTTTAAAACTGACTAGATATAGTCAGATGGGTGATGGCATATAGAACGTTCTTACCATAAGAGGATAGATAACGTCGGATTCTGAAAAATATACATTTTCCCTTCTAATGAAGCGAGAGTCCTACCTTGACAGTAGTACATTTACAGAAGACTTTACTCTTTTTTGTGGTTTAAAAAATTTCCATCATGGCGAAGACACAAAATGGAGCAGTGAAACGTCGGTAGTGAAGGTTAGTCAAATAAATGTGATATTCTTGTTAAAGAAACATGGTACCATCCACCATAAAGTTGTTTTTAGGTTATTGTTTATATCATTATAATAAAATTAACATGAATTGACACCGCTGAAAGTAACATTTAGACGAACGAGTGCACTAGTCAGTCCGCATTTCATTTTCAAACATATTGTTCTTTAAAATGTTAAAGAAATTAAAGAAAATTACAAAATAATATAATACAAAATTACATAGCAGGAGCTTCAATATTTCTAGTTTTGATTATTTCATTTCAAACGACAAGTGGTTGAATGGTTTGTTTAAGTATATCATTAAATTCACCAGGTCCGTTGTTCTATCATGATTATGTTTGCCTTGTGTTACGGCTCATGCACTCGATTTCATTCGATTTCAGGTTACTCTTAAAATAACCTAGGTTTGTTTTTACCTATGTTATTTTTGAAGGGTAAGGGATGAGAGATGAAAAAGAGGAATAACCAAATTATAAAATTATTTGCAATATTTTATGTCCCCAAAAAGAATCCAATCCCCAGGTTTTAAAAATGCCCCCAAAAATATAGATCTCTTTTAACCTTTTCAGTCCCAATCGGTTATCAGCACCCAACTTCTCCTTACATAACATATACAAAATGAAACATTTAGTAATGAGAAAATGAGAAATGATCAAACAAAGCAAACTAATGAAGATTAAAAGCAAAATTCTCTCAAACTTGTTCAATAAAAAGTATGAGCTAAAGTTGGGAGAATTCAACAATATATTTGGGACTGAAAGCGTTAAACCGAGATGAGCCGAAATTGTTCACGTGCACGGACATGAAAAATTGTCTTTAAATAGACCGAATTCATAAATATATGGCAGCGACTTGGACTAAGTCTGGGGCGAACATGGAAACGAGGCATTTTAGGAAACGGTCAATAGGCCATTTCCGAGTTCTATCGTGCCTCTGATTCAAAACGAGTCTAAGTGCGAAACCTTTCATATGAAAATGAGTTTTGTATTCAGTTTCATTTTCATGCAAATCAAACTCATTTTCATAAGAATTGCTTCGCAATTGGACTCGCTTTGAAACAGAGGCACAAGAGAACTCGGAAATGGCCAACTAGATTTCACTGACTATGTCTTAAAATGCCTCGATCCCATGTTATCCCCAGACTTAATCTGCGTGGGCGCCATATTTATGAATTGGGTCAATAGTTGGTAAATAACAATACACATTGTAAAAAATCTAGCACAGGTATTTTAAACTACGCCACTATTATTAATACGAGTGTATTCATCTGAAGGAGTTCGCGTTCCTGCATCGCCACCACAAAACTACTGACCGAGCGAAGAGTTTCTTGAGCTAGGCTATCTCTACCAGTTCCACTTCAAAGACCAACGTGGAGTGAGGAGGAATTCTTTACGTGCTCGTTAAGGATATATTAATTTTGGTTTAACAAATATTTCAGTTATTGTAAGGTTAGTTCAAAATACCTACATTGACATTTCAGTTGTAGTTTTATACAATACAACAAGTATCGGGGGTGATGGGGGGGGGGGGAAGGCGGGTATTTAGAATGTCGCCCATATAATGAAAAATTTTAATTTAAATTTATCGGACAAAAACTTAAAACGTAGTCCAAAAGCTCAGTTACAGCTGGGACTTATTTGTCATTTGTATAACTTTTGTACAACAATAGCTAATGTAAATATTCCTCCAGGTTTCTTTTACATGTAATATTTTTTCATTGAGTATTGAACGCGTGCAAATCTTTTGTGTTTTCACACTGAGTATTGAAACATTAATAAATTTCTTGAAATGCTTTTGTTCAATTGCATGTAAAATCTTAAATTTCTTTTGCACATTGAAATAAAGGTGATTACTGTGCAAATGAAATTTAAGATTGCTGTATAAAAATAGTTCTCACTTCGTGCAAATGATGGCTTTGGTCTTACAGAATATTACGGATTAAGCTAAAATCGTTTCTCGTTTTTGTGTAAATGAATGATATTTGGCTTTTAAATATGAAAATTAATTCGTGTTAATGATTAAACTATTCACGCAAATGAAATAGTATTTTCATGGTAAAGATCAGGGAAAAGTGCGGCATCTAAATCTGCATTGTTTACCAATTTAGGGGATTTCAGTTCTCTTTCGAGTTTCGCCGTATAAAAACAGTCTTGACTTTGACCCTTTGAATGTAATTGTTTCACAAAAACTGGTTTAGTTATTTGCTGTTATTAACGTAATATTTATTTGAAAATACATGCAAAGCATTGAAAATAGCAGAGGGAAAACTAGAATAACATTCTTACCGATGTAGCGAACGATCTAAAGGACTACCAACTGTCGAGTTCCTAGCTTGGAAAGCGTATTTGAACAATTATACGGATAAAAAAAGTATAGATCGTTTTCAGTCACGTGACCACTTTACAATTGGCCGCCATATTGGTGCAAATGTAAACAGTGAACTCGTATCGCGTGAGCTCTAAAAAAATGGTTTTGTGTGCGATTTTTAGCTGTGGAACCCGAACTGTTCGTGATAAAGGAGTTTATATGGCAAGAATTCCTTCAGTTGTAACGAATCAAGGCGAA
>JAOTRI020040146.1:0-17931 GCA_028564885.2 Zoanthus sanctaehelenae | reverse complement strand
CAGCTGGGCGAGTCACGGCTGACGAACTACACACATTTTCGTCCTCACCATCAGTTACATCGTCATTTGACTCGTTAATGTCTTGTTCAAACATCAATTCTGTATCAATAACTCTGTTTTTTCTAGCATCTGAATCCCAGCAAATCAATCCTTTTCTGTCTAGATTTGGTAGCACAATGTGTAATGTATTTATAAACTCACCATGAGAATTAAACCCAGTGAAGTGACTAAATAACAGTTCTTCTTTCTTTTGAAATGTACATTTTGAAGGTAGATGAGATACGGAAAAACTGTGCAAACATGGAATTCGGGAAAATTCTGCATCTAAACTATCACACAAGTCACTCTCATATGTTTGCGTCTTGCGCGAAATATGTTCTTCGTCAATCGCATCGCCTTCACCTTCAGACGCAGTATCAGTTGCTTCGTCTTGTTCGGTTCTAATTTTTTCCAGCTTTAACAGGGTTGATGTTTTCTCCTTATATTAGGCTGTGATTTTTCTTTACTCCAGGCAAAAACCGAGGGAACTGCAGTGTCTTTGAGCCGTCGTTTGGTCGAGTAGGGGTTAATAAAACCATCTTCCACGAAGTGTTCACTACATATCTTAGTTTGTCTATTGACGTTGAAATATCTAGGATCTCGTTTTATTTTTGTAACCCAAACGGACATAAGAGTTGGCGAATTTATTGGCAATCCATGCCATGAAATATTCTTGCCATCAGCAGAGCTATAGTAGCATTTTCCTACACAACAATAGTGAGGCATAGCGACTTTTGTTTTGTGATTCTATTCTGCGTTTTGTGATTTGTTAACATTTAATACCCAATTTAGATCACGTGACGCCCCTTCGGGAGTTAGCCAAATTTGTCTATTGGTCTGAAACCTTATCAATACAATGGGCTAGCCAAGACGAATTCAAGTATGTTTTAACTTTTTTTATTTTATTTGGTTTGATGCAAGAAAGAGAGATACCACACGGTCATTTAGAGTGGAATATTTATCTCTCATTAACCGAGCGGGTGGTCTGTATGGCAGAATCTTGACCGAGATCGCCAGTACAGACCAAACGCTGTGAGGTCTGTACCAGCGACCAAGGTCAAGATTCTCCCATACAGACCGACCTAAATCGGGTAATAAGATGTTTATTGATATGGCCAAACAAGAAAGCAAAGGAACAAAAACATAAATACTTTTATTTGCTTTCCTACGCGGTCTAGATGCCGGTCTCGATAAAAAAATCTAGACCGCGGTCAAGATCGATTTTAGCTGATCAAATTCTTGAATTTGTTTGTTTCCAGTCTTTTTGAGACATGGCCATATAATAAAGAACATGTATTTACCTTTACACCCGTGTTTATCTGCCATCAGCTCGTACCCAGGCTTACAGCTGCAGGAATAGCTGCCAAGCTTGTTGCTGCATTTGTGGGAACAACCACCGTTGTCCAATTGGCACTCGTCCACATCTAACATTTTTATCAAGAATAATGTTCCGATTATAAATGGAAAGGATTAAAGTTTATCTGAAGCTAAATATCAAAATTAAATTTCCCAACGGAAATAATACTATTGGATTTCGTCTTTACTATAATATTTTAAAGCTCCTATATATAATAATATATGAAGCCATTTATCAGGAAATTAAGGGGTTTGCTACAACTGACTTTAAAGCTCTGCGTTATTTATTATCAAACACAAAGTAGGAGTTTATCCAAAGTTCTGTATGGGAATGATTGTGTTTGTGCGACAGCGCCGTAAAATCCCCGTTATTGTTGCCTCTGTTGAATGGCCGAATTGATTTTAATCAATTTAGTTTTAGGATTGTAGGAACCTCCCAGGATCTTTTAAGAACCCCCGTATCTAAGCACTCTAGATCTGCCACAAAGATTAAAATACAACTAAAATAACAGGTAGTGCTTATAATATGTCCTTAGACGGCGAGAAGTGTCTTTCTTGTCCTGATAATCAGAGTCAGCTGCAAACGAAAATCGTTTAGCTGAAATTGCCTACTGATTGTATTGCAATCAGTCAGCAGTTTCTAAACAATTTTTGGTTGCATAGCAGCTTCGAATGATTATGAGGAAAGAAAGAGGCCGCTCGTAGTCTAATATGTCGTCCTCGAAACTTTTACTTAAAATTGAAATTCGGTTTACATTTAATTACGGCTACAATGCAATGCCTTCTCATTTTAAAAACTGAAAAGTGTGAAATCTAATATGATTGCCAAACGGCAATGCAATGTTTCTCGATTCTTTGTGCTCAACATTGAAACTATTATACCTTATTCTTCTTAGAAAGTATGACCCATTGTTTCTTAGACAAACAGGGTTAAAGACTAATGTTAAAGGTTTGTTTATATGTATAGATGGACTTGCAGGTAACACAATGAGCAAGAAATTTGAAGCGAAGCAAAGCTGAAAACTTCAGCACAAACCGATACAATCTTTAACCCTACTAATAAACACCTTGAGTTCCTGAAATAAAAGGAACATGGTACAAAACAATAGTTTAAAAAAACCAAGAATCTTTAAATAGGTACATAACTCAAATGAATTAATACAGAAAATAACTCTAATAATTATGCCCAAATTGAAAATGAAAAATCACAAAAAACTGTTAATGCACGATGAAAGATTAAAAAATAAAACTCTTAATAACTAAAACCGGATATGATAATTATCAGGAACAAGTAGCCAAGATAGCGTTGAATATAATTTATCAAAAAACGGAATTATACACTTTAAACGAATTTTAACAAATAACCTTGTTTTACAAATCATTTTCAGTCCATTTTAAAGTAAATGTAATGTTATATTACATTAAGTGTAATGTTATAATGAAGTATTAATTCGAATAACTAAATAAAGTAATTGAGTGTGTGTTTACAATTGTACGCCGCTATGCTCCAGAAATTCCAAAATGTTTCTGCTTTGATCTTGAAATTTATTCTTAACAGTTTAAAAACATTTTTACATATTCTTCGTCTTTTCACTTTCTTATTGCAAGTACATAATTGATTATTTGGAGTTTTGTTAATACGAATCAAAAAGAATTGGTGATTTCCACAAATTTTGACCGCACCTATCGCTCTGCGTGTTTTTTAATATAAAAAATGGTATACGGAACTAGGATAAAGAGTACGATAAAGAGAGTATATTTACCGATACATCGGTGTTTATCTGCGTTCAGTTTGTACCCAGGATAACAGCTACAATTATAACTTCCCTGCTTGTTTTGGCATTTGTGAGAACATCCACTTCTACCGCTTTTACACTCGTCGATATCTGTTATATTTTGAATTAAAATAATATAAAATAATAGTATAGTTTTTTTTTCAATTTAATAGATAAGCTGTTTGTTAAACTCTGTATTTTTATAGTTTATCATCACGCTGGCAATGGTGTTATGTATATATTTTGAAATTGACAAATTATACTCTTTTGACCTAAATGTAAGTTTAATATTAGGAAAATAGTGGTATATGATTATTATGTAAAATTTTCTTGATTTTTAAAGCGGTGTTGTTATTATGACATTTAACTTAACTCTTATCGTTTTTCTAAATATCGTCCTATGCATGTAAATGAAAAGCTTGGAATTTTTTAGAAACTTTGTATCCCTGATATAAATTAAAGAGAGGGCTAGTAAACTACCGAACAGTCGTGGGGACGATTAAAATATGTTTTATATCCCAAGCAAGCAAGATCGTTCGATGTTCTTGTTTTTCCTTTCAGTAGATATTTCTGATTAATATTTTTTTGTCAAAATGGCTTCGTTTTTTCATTGCGCACGGGCTTACGCCCTATAAGTAAGAAAATGATAGTTTTCCACTCTGTATGCATCATATAGAGATTCCCAGGAGGTACACATGCAAAATATTGTTTTTAATGTTTTTTGTGCTGAATATGATGGATAAAACTGTTGTGTTTACATTTAAAATCTCCCGGTCTGTACAAAGTCTGATTGCGTACGAGCTTACGGCCCGCACCGTATCCGTTGCGAGTAAAGATTTGTTGCGGATTGCTGCATAAAATATATATTGTTTCTTAATTGCTTTTAAGCAATAAAAGATTAAAATCTTAAACATGATGGATAACTTAATTTGTTAAGTTTTAAAATCTCTCGGTCTCTACAAAGACTGATATTGGTGGGTTTCATAAGGTTCCAGTTCAATGCACATGGAGGTCAGTTAAACAAAAGAATCTCATTAGAATCTAGTTTGGATCTCATTATTTGACCTCCATCTGCAATTGTTTTACATTCTCGGGGGATCGATTAAAACCCAACAATAGTACGTATATAATTATATACCTGTACATCCGTGTTTATCTGCATTCAGTTTGTATCCACGATAACAGCTGCAGGAATAGTTCCCCGGGTGGTTATGGCACATGTGAGAACATCCACCTTTATTACTTTGGCACTCATCAATTTCTGTTGAAGTTAAAAACAGCAGTTAAAACAAACTAAACTTGAAAGTTTTCCTCGTGGTTAATTCTTTGTTGCTTATGTCCGTAGGCTAGTTCTGGATCACCAAACCACGGGGAAGGAAGACGTAAGAAATACAATTATATGTTCATGCAGATAATGGTTCTCTAGATGCCAATGGGAATGGCAAGGCTTCAACTGAGCTTTCTCCACCAATATAAAAAGAAACCGGCGTTGTGCTAACGATACAATTATCTGAAAAAAGATATCTAAAAAAACATAACTATAATGCTGCTGAAAAAAAAAGCAAAACAGTTATTGTTTATCAGAAGGATACCCAAATCGTGTGCAATTCTGCAATTGGCTATCGCCTCGTATGCCACTTTTTTGTTTTTACCACATTTTGACGTCATCTGTGATCTATTACTGAACAGACGCACGGCAACAAGGAATCTATTTGTTAAACATATACCAACATACTGACACATATCAAGCCTGGCAAGATGAAAAAGTATGCATTTTTGAGAAAGAAAAATTAAAATTTTAACTTTGCTAAAATACAGTAAGAATCCCCGCGAATTATATTATTGGGGAATGGCTTAATAAACGATGTCACGTAAAGGATAGTCAGTCATTCTTTAACTATTTTTTTGAAAAGCGGTTTACCCATGAAAACAAAAACTGTTCTTTTATAAGTAATTAAATTTAGCCATTTTCTGGTGCTTGAGGTCATTATAAATCGCTTAGAAGACTTGATCCTTGTCAAAATTGCTTATTGAAACAGAGATATTCAACTGGCAATGCAAAAACATAAATATGGGATTGAGATGTATTCTCAACCGAAGAACGAATATAATTAACTTTAATATTATCTTTACTCTAAATTAGACAAAACCTCAAACTTATATTCATACAAACATTTTGTTGAACCCTGATACTTCTAAATCCCTTAATTTGGAACGTGATATGATGTATTGTAGAAAAATAACTAGCGGTAAGCTAGTTTGGGCTGCATCGGTGTTTCTAAAGAAACAATTTATTATTAAAAATGTAAATTCTACACTGTAAAAGATGATGTATTGTAACTTGCTTTGTTAACTTTTAAAACCTCTTCTAAAGATTGCATACTAATGTTACCTCTACAACTGTGTTTATCTTCATTTAGATCAAACCCAGGAGAACAGCTGCAGGAATAGTTCCCTGGTTGGTTATTGCATTCATGGGAACATCCACTTTTATTATTTTGGCACTCATCAATATCTGTCGAGGTTATAAAGAATGTTAAATAGCAATTAGAAGAAACTAAAGTTCAAATTAAGTTTTCCACGCAGTTAATAGATAAGGTAGGTCTACAGAAGATAATGGTACAATTATCTCAACCCTTTTTCAACTACACCGCCCTCAACAGCTATTGGAATACTTACTAAGTTAACAAATTCAATCTTTGTTAAACAAAAAAACATGTTTCGACGTTGGTTTTAAAGTAAACTTTAGTAGTTTCTTTAAGTTTGAAAGGCCAGTGATGCAAGAATAAACTGTCATTTCTGCACAAAGTCATTAATTGAAGAGCAAAAATTAAAAAAAATACCGTTTTGCGTCGTTTTGGACCGGGGAAATCAACGATGTTTGGCCTTAAATTTTTTGATGAAATTTTCATTCCCAGCAAACAAAACAGCTTTCACAACAAAATTCAGACCTAGAACTGTGATATAGTGAAGTTTTTTTTAGCATTTTGTCAGTTTACGGATAAAGCTACAGCCGTTTCTTTGTGCCAATGTTGCCCCCACGTGTTTCCCGCCATTTGCACGACCCAAATGCATTCTGGGATACCCAAAAGTTTTGACAAGGACAGACAGCATTTTCTGCAGTAATCATTTTTTTTACAAAGTCTAGAGGCTACACGGAGTTCTGCCAAAACTTTATGCCTCTAGAGTTCCTCAGTCGTCAAAATTTCCAAAAAATGCATTGGCAGCTCAGTGAATTTGCCTCTCTTCGAGCTTCAAAGCCAACTTCTTATGGCGCCTTTGGAAACCCACCGAGTGAAAATAAGCCGTAAAAATCGCTAAAAAGTGTGACACCTCGCTGGTTTATTTCAGCAAGTAAGCTCAAATGCTACCTTCAAGCTTCATGATGCTATCTAGTAGTGAAGAGAGGCAAAAAAGGCTCCAAAATGAGCAAAAATCCACTTTTAACGGCTGCTACAGCAGCGACCAGACACTTAAACGACACCATCACCTCATAAACTAAAAACACAATCCCTGGGGACTACACAATGTGGGGTGTTAACATGGCAATGCCTAATATGGAGTAGAGAAAGCCAATTGATTGTTTTTATACTAAAAATTGTTCAATATCGCATAACCTCCCAGGAGTCAAAGGGTTAAATTTTTTTATTTCAATGGTGGTTGTATTTTAATCTTGACTGTAACAGATTTAATTGAGAAGCTTATTTTCAGGGAACCCTGTACTCCAGGAGAACATTGTCATCTTCAGCATGGACACAAACAAGTCAGGTTTCATAAAGTTAGTGCAGTTTTGTTATTTAATATTCAAAATTGTAAATTGATCTATTTCACATAGATTAAACTGTTTCAATTGAAATAAATTTGTTGTTTGAAGTTGACCCACTGAGCCTGCTGATCCATTACAATTTCAAGGTGGATTAATCGTGTTGGCTACGGCTAAGAATGAAAGAAACTGCTGTGCAACACAATTGTGGGCTATTTACTACACATGCACTTTTTGTGGTGTACTTGACCAACGGTGATTGCTCGGTATTCTTTGTCAGTGATAAAAATCACATTATGATTAATTGTTCTTGAATATGGATGATTAAACGTTAAACTATTGGCTAACAAGTATGTGTGAAGTTCGTAGTTTTGTTCTTTCATGACTTTGCTAGAACACTGCTTTCTTTGACGAAAACATACTTTTGACAAGTGTCAAATTCCAGCTGAAGCTTAAGATATATTTTATGTATATTCATATGCGTAATGTGTTATCGTTTGAGGTGAATACTAGCTGCCGGTAAAATTGTGATCTGTTTCAAGTTTGTTATTTAATTTTAAGTTCAAGATGATATAGCAAAAACACATACTCACTCGGAATGTTTAAAAATAATTCAATAAAACAATTCTTTACCAAACTTCACATAAATCTTTAACCGATATCACATTTTTATTTTTTGGCTGGAAAAACACTGTTTTGCAGATTTGCTTTGACATGTAGACTGATCGATTTTATTTTTTCTTTGAAGTTCGAGATATCTGCAATCTGCCCAAAGTTGTGTCAACTAGGCAGTTTCCATTGTCCAACAATGTGACATTGAGACAATCAAAAAAGCTTCCATCACAAACTCAAAGTTTTCTAATACAAAAAATTATTTCACATCCGTATATATCAATTTTCCTTAAAATAAATATATAAATATAAATAAATAAATATAACGAGACACTCCGCAAGCGCTTCTTTAGATGTCCCAGACGATTATCTACTGGAACCTCCTTCCCAACTTGGATGGCTAAACCTGGGCTAATAAACTACTTAAACAACATGTTCGGTCAAGTAAAATGGAACTTCTGGGTGATGAAGTAGAACTACTGGAAGTGAACTTTATTTCGCTCATGTTATGGCAGGGAGACAATTGTGTCAACAAAGCACCTTGCACCAAGAGGCCAGACCCCGTTGAAGGCTAACGTTACAGTAGAGACTGCAGAGGCACCACCATCTGAAGATCACACAACCCTTCCAATGGAGACTAGAGTGGATGAATCAGGCAAGAGTCTACAAGCTAAGTTGAACAGCTAACAGATGTTGAGCAGCCAGTACTTTTGATGTTCAGAACTTGGATGTGCCACCCTGTGGAAAGGCTTGACCTTTAAGGAAGGGGAGAATGTAGTATTTATTTTGCCCCTCGGAGCACATATTAGAACATTAGTTTACTTTGTTGTTTACATTTCATTTTGAGTTACCTGTTGGCAAGCCCGCAATGCAGCCAGTGGTTTAGTCTGGCCGCCATGTTAGATTCAGGTGAATAAAGCCTGTATTTAGGGCAATCATTGCTTTGTTTTTTTCTCTGCAAGCAGCATTGGAAAAATGAAAGCAACTTAATTTATAGGCTAGGACATAGTTAGTCTCATTCAACTAAATATGGCCAGGATGATAAAAGCACATTCTATAAGATGCTGACTTACAGCAAATAAAAAATATAACCGTGAATCTTCTATTGTTGTTTTGATGTTAACAATTCGCTATAGATGCGCCACATTTATACTTGACATTACTTCATTCTGAAAAATTAGTTATTAAAAACACCATGCACAATGGAGCTACTCAAGCGCTGCTACATTAAGATTAATTATCAGTTAATTGTAATAAAGTTATTAACGGAAGAGATACGACTGAAAGTGACTTTCAATGAGCAGAGTTGTGACTGCTGTACCCATTCATATGAAAATTAACCCTGAATATATGAATATAAAAAGCCCTGTAAAACCCAGATCTTAAATCTGGAATTTTAATCCAGTATGTACAAAGACGTCACATGTCTTGTATGCAGTACCTTCATTAGTGTTGTAAACTTTCCCCATTTTGCTTTTACGTTAGAGGTGTACTATACTGTTTTCTTTTATATAATTTAACCCTTTCAGTCTCAGTTGCTTTGTTAAATTCTCCCAACGTGAGCTTATACTTTTGATTGAAAATGTTTGGGAGAATTTTAATTTTTATCTTTAAATGTTTTCTTTGTTTGATCAATCCTCATTATCTCATTTCCAAATTGTTTTATATTACACAAGTTACATATTAAGGAGAAGTTGGGTGCTGATAACTACTGGTACTGAAAGGGTTAATATATAAATGTATAAAACCAGTTAAAAGTACAACATAATGATTATTATGAATGATATAATTGAAAAATATCACTTCTGTTAAAGGAGGGGAATTATTGCTTCCCACTATCAGAGTTATCCTAAATCAATGATTTTGTCTAAGTCAGGAAGCAAGACTTGAACTTCATAAGTCAAGCTGGTGTCACAAGGAGATATGTGATATGCAGTTTGTCTGGGTGACGAAAATGGAAAAGCAATCCAGTTTTATGACCGGGCTTATCATAGGCACCCCAGTAATTATAATTTGTTTTGAGTTACTTCTTGAAATATTAAATATTATCATAGTTATTGATTATCTATTTTGCTTCTATATCTCATTACTCACTTAGGAGCCATTTCCTCTATATCCTGGAGAAATCCTTGTTGGTGCTTCTGAAAAAGGTATTTATATGTATTTTACTTGTAGCACTGAAAGAAAAATGAACCTGCTTATAAGTACGTACCAACTTACTATTAATAGAAAAGTTGTGAACATTTGTAACATATTGAATTTTGTTGGAAGTGGTAAATAAATCAAATGAATTAATCTTAATGTAGAAATTGTGGACAGCTTTCAGTACCTTGGTGATTTGTTTTATGTGGAGGAGGGTTAGAATCAGTGGTAAGGATTAAGGGCATCCTGTGCTTAAAGGGGAACTCCAGGATGTAGCATTTGATTCTACTGAAGGTTCAAGATTCCAAAAACTAATTTGTTATAACATTTCTGGTAAATTGGCATTTGAAGCGGAGTTATTTTCTTTCAAACTCATGTAAAACTCTAAACGAAACTCTGCCATCTTGGAAAAGAACTGACGGCTCAGAATTTTGCCAGCGTAACTTCAAATTAAGTCACCATGTTACATCTGCGCCAAATACACACAAGAAAACTTTGACAGCAGGAGCAGGAGCAGGCACAAAAACAAATACAGTTTTATAATAAATTACTACTACCAGTGCAAGTTTGAAAACCCCATGAAACTGCTGCACTCTTTGTTTGGCATGGTTGCATCACAAATGACTGCTGACACTCGTAACGTGGCTCAAATTTAAACAAGATGGCATACTTTCAATTTTTTTTTCACAAGTTTAAGGTGAAAAATCTCGGCTGTTCTCAAAGTTGAGGGTAATGTAGATAATCAAAACTATAACCAAAAATTATAAAGTTAACTGAAAAAAAAGCAGTTTATACTTTCACCCTGGAATTCCCTGTTAAAGTAAATGGATGGAATTGAAAGCTCGCTACTTCAGTTATATAGCAATAAATTAACCATTGCAAACTAAGGTTATTTACTGTGTGCAAGTGAGACCAGCATTGCTGTTTGCTGTAATAACTTGGACACTGAGAAAAAGACTGGAAGAACTGATAGATAGTTGTGACCATTTAGAATGTTGAGATTACAGTACATCATTGTCAGAAGTGAAGTTCAGAAGATTTGGGTTGGAAAACCTTTAACATAGCTAGATTAAGGAAAACAAAGTTGAGCTGATTTGGTCATTTAAAATATTGAAATGAGACTTGATTAATGAAGGTTTAGAAGTTGTATTAACTATGAAGAGAAGCGAAAATAATTATATTAAAGACACGACGTTTCGAGGGCATCTTGTCCCCATTATCAAGTGAATAATATTTTAAAATGTTCAGTGTTCAAAGTTAAACAAGATGAATATCTTAACATTACAAAAACAATTTAGCCCTTAGGGAGTCACTTTGAATTATTCACTTGATAATGGGGGCAAGATGCCCTCGAAACGTCGTGTCTTTAATATATTTTCGTTTCTCTTCATAGTTAATACAACTTGTAAACCTTAATTAATGCTATAAGCTGTAAATACTCCAGAGTCTACAAGAACGTAACGTCTAGCTATATTAGCTGATTACCATTCTACCTTGCAGGACGCTCGGGTTCGATTCCCGGCCGGCGAACACTCGGGATCTCAAATTAATTGAGGAGGTGCTTCCGTTTTTATAACATTTGCGAATGGTTAGATGCTCGCGTCTTCTCGGATAAGAACGATAAACCAGTCTCTCGACTCTCTATCCGGGGATTTTAAAGAACCCAACCTTCAACCATGAAGAGTTGGATGGTGGTCCCGATGTTGTGTGGTCTTTCTCTTCTAATTCTATTGATATAAAAATATTTGTGAGTCACTGTTGCGGATAACCTAAGTTTTGTAACTGTCTGCTCTATAATTGTTGTAAAGCGCATTTGCACTTAAATTTTTTTGAATTTTTTATTTGAATTTTGCCAAAGTTTGGATATATTATATTCAAATGTCTTCATTTTGTTTGGTCCTCAGTTGGAGGAGATGTTAAGATGTCCTGATTGCTACCTGATGTCTAATTTGAGAACAAATGATTGGTTCTGCAATCCTTGTGTAAGTATGTTTTGATGCAACAAATGCACAAAATATTGTTCATCGTTATTAAATTACCCAAAAATTAAGTATTCAAGGTAAAATTGTTGAAATTTTATTGTGGAAAATAATGAAAAATACCCGAGAACATACTGTCTACAGTACACCGTTCAAAAGGAATCATTTATCTTTAGTCGTCTATACCATTAGTCTTCAGAAAATTCAAATTAGTGACTTTATAAATCAAAATGATTTTATTGCGCTTTTACGCCAGCGAAAGTTGTCATATAAATCTTTCTTCATGAACAACTTTTTGTTATTTCGATTTTATACCATTTGAACTTTCCATGCAATTTTCATTATGTATCATGTATTTGTTTTGTTTGTTCAAACTCGACTCTTGCTTAAAGTTCGTTGTGTAAGGCGCGGCCTTGCAGTATGTTGTAAACTCAGCTTGCTTATTAAAAGGGTTAGTTACTTTTAGCTTCTAGTAATTAACCCTTGATTAACTGTTGTGATTATAAGAAACCTTTATAGTATATTAAAAGTTACTCGTTGTACCTGACCTTGACCTTTATCTTCGTCTAAGAGATTTTTTTCTCTTTTTTTATAACTCAGAAGTCGTTTGAATTATTTATATTTATAAATGAATCATGACTGAGTTTGGCTGCTTGTGTTACAAGCCAGCTTTCACTTGGATTCCATTCACCGACGGATTTTAGCAGTTTCTGAGCGTTCAGTATAATGACCAGTGTTGCACGAAAACGAGCATTCCATCATGTACGTCTCAGATACGCATGTTCATTGTTTATCTGCCTTTAACCGATGTTAAACTTAAATACACTTTGTCAACTTTGCAATATTTTTCATGAGCAATGTTAAGGTATCTGGCTTTTAAACATAGTAAACAATATGTGAGCAGCATTCCACTTGCTTACTGCAACAACAAGTTTTAGTGCCTATCTCATCAAAATGGATTTTTACTGATTCGAATAGTTGTTCATGAAGTTCTTGTATCGATTTTGCTATAAACTTTTAGTTTTGGAAAAATAGCGCTTAAAGTGGCCGTTTTCGAAAAAAAGACGCGCCTATGGGGGAATGGGAACAAAGAACATGTTCACATCATTTACTAAACAATTGTATGGAAATTGGAGGAACATCGTTGAAGAAAGCATTATTCTACACCTACTAGGCATAACCTTAAGAGAATTCCTATATATTTATGCGTTCCTAGTTCCCATGCCTTTTCTTGTAATTAGGCCGCCCAACCTTTTTCATAAAGCTCAAAATTTGGATGTTTCGATTTAAGTGTATAGTTCTTTACCTTGAAAATACTTAAACCCATCGATTGCAGCTATCGATACTCATAAATTGAATGTCTCTTCAATGTATTAAATTTTTCAGTCAAAACCACATGAATTGGTCTGGGCTAAAATGACTGGTGAGCCTCCTTGGCCGGCAAAGGTTTGTAAGTAGACTATCATAAATTGATATAGAAAACATACTATCCATAGTCATTTCGAGAATCCAGAAAAATATCAAATGCCGTTTTTATGTATATAATCTGTTTTATTTTACTTAAAAAAGGTCGAAGAAATCAGTTCCATTTATTTTGAAATATGCAAATCTGTGGGCTGAGAAATAAGAGTTTAACAAGAACGTTCTTGTAAATACCTTCGGCTGTATTTTCTATTGAATTAATTGTTTTATTCCAAGAAGTCTTTCAAAAAGCTTTAGACCTCTAAAGTGTTTCAAAAGGTGGACAGTTTGAAATTAAAATGGTTTTAGTGAACATATATCACTGTTTAGTATATTAAATACATTGTTCATCTGCTTTAGATATTTATTATTTATTGTTTCCGTATTTTCATTATTGGTTTTGTGGATCGCTTTATTTTTTACTTCTACAGGTTATAGCTGATTTATTTTGCTTTTATTTGCGTACGCTGTTTTGCAAGTCTGGTTAACTGAATTTTGCTTAACTCAAAGTTGAATATTTTTATGATCATTACAATTTAAATTTAGTAGAGTCAAATGTTTTGGAAACCTGATGTCTTTCTTTGTTCTATGTATTGCTTTCCCCTTGAAATGTGATGTTGATCGTGCACAAATGGCTTTTAGATGTTAAGTGTTACTGCCCGAGAAAACCGGGCAGAAACAAAAGATCGAGGTCGGCCAATTCCCTCCTCCTCTATGGTTTGAAAGCTATCCTAAAAGATTTAGAACGATACCATTTATAAGCTTTGACAACAAATTCCTCCCGAGATATGGAGATCCCTCAGTTTTGAGGGGTTGTAAACCTAAATTCTTTTGAAATTTCGCAAATTTTTGGCTTCTTAAACAAGCCCAAGTCAGGTTCCCAGAATGAACATATGTTTTGATAAAAACGTAACGCTTGTGAGATGTAGCTATGAAGATAAACATCAAGTGTAAATAGCACAAACGTGCTAGTAGCTAACTTGACTAAACCACGATATAGGGCACTATGGCCACGTTGGTAGTGAGCTTTACCCCTAAATCTTCCATACAAAACAGTGAGCCTGATTGCTAGCAGCCATGGACAGCTGTTTCGGCCTTTTTAGGCGTCATCAACATAGTATAGCTAGCAAACAGGCTCAGGTTCCCATAAAGAACATATGTTGTAATAAAAGCTTGATGCAAGCACTAACGGTTTGCCGCCATATTGTCACGTCACGGTTTCCAACTTTTCAATATCGTCACGGTATCATGTTTATGGAGTGCCTTTGACTATTGAAGGATTTGATAAGGATCTAGAACAAAGCAGCCAAGTACAAAACTTTATTTAACAATTATTCCAATAGCGCGTGTTGGATATGAGATGGTAAATAGCCAACGAGGAGCGTAGCGCCGAGTTGACTATAATCGTCACATATCAAGCATGCGCGAATGGAATAATTGTTTTTTAAATTTCATGAGTTTTCCAAATTTTTCGATACTTGAAAATAGCAAAAAACTTTTAATAAATTGAGAAACAAGATTTTTTTGTTAGTTTCCATAAATGGTCATTCGGTATATGAGCTGATAACTGAGATTGAATCAACCAATCAGAACGCTAGAAACGCTATATTCGAGGTTACAAATTTAATAAATTGCAATAATCTACATGGCCGAAGTAAGAAATAGAATAGAACAATGCGGCGAATAGTTTTACGCGAACCTAATACATAAGCGCGCTCTTTTAATGCACTTCTATGGAGTTTGTCATTGAAATACGATAATTTTTTCGTACAGAAAATTTTTGAACGACTCAACGTTTTTGCCTTCGGAGCCATTTCATTTTAATTTCTTCAAAGTCAAAAGGCAAAGGGGTTTACATTGTACATTTTAAGAAATTAGGGTCGGCGTTTAATAACATATTTCTAATTTCATTAACCACAAGTATTTTAGTGAAAATATTTTTCTCCTAAGAATGAGGAAGGTCCGGTAAATGAATAGGAGCTATTGTGTGAATGTTGATAACAAATGCTGTACATTATAAATGTCGACATTTTCTGAAAGGAATAACTTTTGAGCAACTGACAAGTTCAGCGGTGTTAACTAATTTATGCATCAAAACTACTTATCAAGTGATAATAATCTTTTTCGAATTTTGTTATCGTGAACTAGCTCGTAGTTTTTCCCTAATTGTAATTATGTTCAGCCATATTATTACGCAAATAGACTACTTACTACCATTCATCTACAAGAAAGATCTTTCATCACATTTAATAAAACTAGGCTTGAGTGGGAAGTGAGCGAAAGCGACAGAAGCTAATGCAATTGAGGAAGAAAACAGGCCATGTTTTTATATTAGGTGCCACGCCATCAAGGTGAAAGAAAACCCACTACGAGTTAACTTGTATGTTTTGAATAAAATTTTTTAAATGTTTAACAGGTTTAGGTAAGCATGCTACTAACATAGTATATTTTTCCTCCTCCTGCTCCCTACATAATTAACATAACTTTGATCCCTAAAACGAAATTTTGATCCCTGATCTCTGAGTCAACTTATTTAATCCTAACTCCAGATTTCCCCAGATCCCTGATCCGAACCTATTGATCCCTGATCGCAACCTATTTATCCCTGATCTTAACCTATTGATCCCTGGTCCCAACCTATTGATCCCTGATCCCAACCTATTAATCCCTGATCTCAACTTATTGATCCCTGATCTCAACTTAGTGATCCCTGATCTCAACCTATTGATCCCTGATCCCAACCTATTAATCCCTGATCCCAACTTATTGATCCCTGATCCCAACTTATTGATCCCTGATCCCAACCTATTGATCCCTGATCTCAACCTATTGATCCCTGATCCCTACCTATTAATCCCTAATCCCAACTTATTGGTCCCTGATCCCAACTTATTGATCCCTGATCCCAACTTATTAATCCCTGATCCCAACTTATTGATCCCTGATCCCAACTTATTAATCCCTGATCCCAATTTATTGATCCCTGATCTCAACTTTGTAATCCCTGATCTCAACCTGTTGATCCCTGATCCCAGCCTATTGATCTTTGATCCCAACCTATTAATCTCTGATCCCAACTTATTGATCCCTGATCTCAACTTAGTGATCCTTGATCTCAACCTATTGATCCCTGATCCCAGCTTATTAATCCCTGATCCCAACTTATTGATCCCTGATCCCAACTTATTAATCCCTGATCCCAACTTATTGATCCCTGATCTCAACTTATTGATCTCTGATCTCAACCTACTGATCCCTGATCCCAACCTATTGATCCCTGATCCGAACTTATTAATCCCTCACCCTGACCTTATTTTAAGGTCTGATCCCTTACGACACTTTGTAACAACCATTAGATTTTGCCGAGGCTATTTCAAGATCATTTTTTGGGGGGAATGGGGAAGGAGGCGGCCATTTTTACATTATGTCTGAAAAATATAGCATGACTCCTCTCCCCCCAAATGTTCCTTTAATTTTGTGAGTGCCCCCTCCCCTATTCTCAGTATAAAATATTTATAATTTCAGTACTATGAAATAGTCAGTGAGACAGCGATAACACTAAGGACTGAAAACACGGAGCCAGAAAGATGGCCGGTTTTACCAGGAAGCCAAGATGAACAAAGTTGAAAATAAAGTTTAATATTGCATTTAATATTGCGTATTTCAGGTGAATTGTTCAAGGTTTCACCAATTTTCATATTTGCAGTAGGGAAAGAAATTTTGCTCACTTCATCTTACATAACTGAGAAATTACTCATGTTATTTCTAATTGTGAAGTAAAAGAATGTAAGCCAGTGGTCACCTTGCTTACAGGCACATATTGACAGTAAAGTTAAACCTTTGGGTCTCCTTTGTTGTCAATGTACTTTAGTCATTTTTCAAGCCTCAAAATAATTTGTGCTGGGCCACACTCAATTTTTGGATGGCTTCCTTCTTCGCGCTCTTGTTTTTAGAATGACATTTTTACCTGTTTACAGTCCTTGTTCATTTTGTATTTCCGACTTCCACCAAAGTAAATGGTTTGGCCTTTTCTTTTCTTCCATGCATGCACTGATTCGAACCAATCGCTATTATCAGAGCGACATCCGTGTATTATGCAAATTTGTTTTGTCAAACAGCAACTAAGAAAGCGAGAAAACAAGGTCCTTGAGAAATGCGTCATGCAGTCTAAGTACTGTACGGGGAGGTGGCTGTGTTTAGTGTTTTATTTTGATTTCGCCATTTAAAATATAATTTACAAATGGTTTTTTTACAAATGAGGCATTGTGAAAAATGGTCCATATATATTTAATTGTATATATCAAAAAGGCAAAAATTAAAATTGTGGAAGTGAAAAATTAATTTCAGAGGAAAAAAAATCAAGGTTCAAATTCATGTTTCATGCAGACTTTGCGCCTTGAAAAAGTTAAAATAATAGTTTTCCTCTTTTTTGCTGGAGATTCATTTTAGACTTTCGGCGTATCTTTCATTAGATATATGTGCAGAGTGAGCTTTTTGCGAAGTTTAAAAATATTTTCTAATCAACGATCCCAGCCAGTAACCCGTTAAAGACCATCGATAACATCGTTACGTGACATGTCATGAATTATCTTTCGCCTTACTTTCAAATGCAGCGCAGTGAAGCAAACGGCAAGGGAAAAAAAGTTGTTACTGTCAAGAAATAAAAACAGTGATTATCGATTCAAAAATCCTGAAAAGAATCATTACGATCAGAGATGGCACTAGGATTTTTCATTCTGGGTCCTTGTACCCGCATGTCTGGTCAAATTGGGGTCCCAAGCATTTAGGGTGGGTTTGGGGGGCG
>JAOTRI020040058.1:0-17934 GCA_028564885.2 Zoanthus sanctaehelenae | reverse complement strand
AAAGGATCTTAAAACTGAATTCACTATAGACCATAATTGTCCGGCAGTGTTAACCGTTTAATTTTCAATCCGAAGCCTAAATGTTCATGGCTAGAAATGCTGGACAAAGGTGGGAGGAGCTTATATATAGAGGCCAGTTGACCTGCCACTCACCGAATGTAAGACAGGCAAATTTGGAGAGAAAAGAATAATTTACACCGTGTAAAATCTTATAAAAAAATATGTGGTAAGCCTTTAGTAAATTGTTTCTCATTGAAAAACAACAGACCGGAAAACTGAGCAGTGTTTACATAATTAAAATATCGCGGCTAACGAACTCCCGCGAATACACAGCATGAAATTGCACATTTACGCTCCTTTAAAAAAATCGTAAAGAAGCGTAAAGTTTATTCCACAACTTTACGCATACAACGTAAATCTTTGTAAAGGTGTGTAAAGTTTGTCCAGCGTAAAGCTGTTTAAAGATGCCGTAATGGGGCGTAAAATTTAGGTTTACGCATTTAATGTAAATTTACATAAAGTAGAGAAAAGAAGTTAAGCGTAAAGCTGGCTAAAGATGCCGTAATTGTGAACTTTAACCGGAATGTAGCATATATTTGATTAAATTAAGGACACGCATTCTCCAAGGGATGGTTACTTTATGCTTTTACTGACATTTTCTATTTACCGAGAATTTCTTCTAAGAGTTGAAACTTCTTCCGTTACAACCCATCATTATAATCAACACCGCTCGGTTTGTATAGAAATATCTGCACTCAATAACTCAAATAATTTTTACTGAATTAAGTAGTTGAAGCCCCTGTGGTACAGGGAAAAGGCGAGTAAATTAATACAGCTCAAGAAAGGACTTCAAGAAAATACATGTATGGCTCTACATTTATTTTTTTCAATTCTGGCATGTTGATGTGCTCATCAACTCTAAACTTCTAAAGTTATAGTTGTTGTGATAACTTTACCAGTCCTTGCCTTGAACAGTTTTCAGTATTATGCTAGTTTTATATCTCTTGACGTTATAAAAACTTCTAACTTTATTTTTTCACTGAAGATTTTTCGGAACTGAGATGTTTTTACAAAACTAACCAATTTCAGTCGCTTCTACAACTACCAGTGGGTTTTAAAATAGCAAATATGCGATTGGATCACGATAATTATCAGAATTCAAATCTTTATCAAAGTAAAAAAAATACCGGTTTTTCAGAACATTTCCTTTTTCTTTTGGGCTATAGAGGTAGCTATTTCTACAGCAAAGTTATAGAAACAAACTTGTAAAAAAAAAACTGCTGGACCAAGATAGGTGAAAAATTGAAAGGAGTGCATCTGATGCGAAAAAGAATTAAAAATATCACACCAGATATGGAAGATGTCTTAAAAAACTAAAATCGATTCGTACTGGATCTAGCAGTGATGCTGTTCCCATACCGAAAGATTTGCAGGCCTCGATAAGCTTCAAAAATATATAGGCTCCTGACCGACTGTACCAAATATTTTAGTGAAATTAGTCTATCTGGACAGCAACGGAGATGACAACAGCTCATTGGCAATTCTAGCATTGCTTCGTTGAACAGGAATGAAAAGAAGAACTAAATCAGTTGAAATAACTACATGATTCGCTGACCTTAAGAAGCGTGACAACAGAATTGGATTTTGAGTCAGAGAAAGTTATTGTTCTGATTGATTTTTTTTTTCTGTATAATAAATAATGCAGTTAAAAATGAGGAAAATGTGAGGCCCCAGACATGGACACCATAATTCAGATAAGTAAGATAATGCATACCAAGAATATGCTTTTCAACAAAATGTCTCAATTTCGGCAAAATACCTACAGTTTAATAGTTTTAAACCTTACTCAATAACATAATTTATTTTATTTAAGCTAAGTTGAAATCGAATGTTATGCCTAGGTACTTAGTTAAGTCAACTTGTTTAATAAAAATATCAATTTTGTTTCTGAATGACTGATTAGAATTAAGATTACTGGAAGTAAACAAATTTTAATCTTTCCAGTGCTTTGACATACGGCTGAAGGCAAATTACAAAATTAGTTAAGAAATGTAAATGTTAATTTCTTTATGTGATGTAAACGAAAAGAAAAGTTACTGAATGTTTACCTAATACTGATTTTAAGTTAAAGTTCTAAGAATTGGGCTGGTTAAGGTTTTTTTGCTTCCATGTACATTTACAGTAGCTGTTGCAAATTTACAATATAGTCTTTGGACTGGGATGAAAGTAGCAGGTCCAGCAGGATCAAATTTTCCCAGCTTCCAAATTTCAATTGGCTTTTTGAATTGTTCTCTACATTCATCTTGGGAATACCATTGCACACAAGCAAAGACATGCTGAAGATACTCATTGGCAAGTTTCATACAGTGAACAAAATGGAATTTAACCTGTCCTGGTCTTAATGGTGCACGTAAATCAATCTGTCCGTCTTGGCCAGCCCATGATGCCATCACTCTTGCTGATCTAAATGACCGGCATTCAGCCTTAGAGCCAAACTTTTCTCCAGCAACAACGATTGAGCCAATCCGGCGGCAGGTCTCTCCAAGATAACTCGGCCTTATTTCATTTTCTGGATACATAATGGAATATGTTCCAGCAAGCATCTCCAGGTCATCTCTGTCAAAATGAAGAAGCTTATGCACTTTTGGAATTACCACTCGACTCAGATCTGCCCAAAGATTCTTAACACCATGAGTGTTTTCTGCAAGTGCAGTCATCAACAATGTTGGTGAGCCATTGGGCTTGCATTCAATGTCAGAAGTATTATTACAATAGTTGTTAAAAATTATGGAAAAGTTTTCTCGAAATTCCTCTGGCAAACCTATGTTCCACACAAACCTTGA
Source organism: Zoanthus sanctaehelenae (assembly GCA_028564885.2). Lineage (NCBI taxonomy): Eukaryota > Metazoa > Cnidaria > Anthozoa > Zoantharia > Zoanthidae > Zoanthus > Zoanthus sanctaehelenae. The sequence goes on along the minus strand of JAOTRI020040058.1, from coordinate 15,091 downwards.
GCTAATGAGTTTCCTCATAAGTTGAACTTCAATTGATCTGTTGTTTGTTATTGTGGCTCCAAGAATCCCATTAAATCGTTCAAAAGCAAAGCACCAAAAGCTGTACACAGGACCAAAATCCTCAACACACTCCTTTAAATGACAGTGTAAATGGATGTTCATAGAGACTGCTTTCTTTCCATAAAGTGCCTCAAACTGTTTCCCAAATTTGAGAAATAGCATGTCTGCTTTCTTTAAATCTGTAACAGATATCATAGGTGTTGACAGAAAACGACAAGCAAGGACAAAGGTATGCCAGCATCTTAAGTGGGTTTCTGGAAGAAGTCCATCTAATGCATAGAGGGAATAAACAGTGGTCCAATTCTTCCACTGGCTGGCTGTATATCCTCCATAATTGGAAGATATTTTAGTTGGCAGTCGCCCATAGCCAGTTCCAAGGTCCATTTCTTCAATATGTTTCTCAACAAGTTTTAATGTTCTGTCAGTTAGAAGTTTCTTTTTTTTCCACAATTTGAACATAGTTTTTGCAGTTCCTTGATAAAGGTTATGCATTGGATCAATGACAGTAAATCTTACTGCATCAAAGTATTCAAGTTTTAATAAAACACTGTAATATGTTCCAAACTTTGTTGAAAGTTCTCTAAATTTTTTATTAGTTGCGGCTCTTTTCACCTTTTCTGCATATCTTCGATGCGTTAAATTACTTCGAGGTGGCCAACTTTCTCTGTCAAAACCTGATCTGTCAAAGCCTGTTTTAACTGATCCTGGAAAAAATCTGAAGCATTTTGAGCACCCTCTACTTGCTGTATGGCCCTTAAAACCACAGAGTTTCCTTGCTGCTGGAATATCTGAAGCAGCACATAGTATGGCTCCACGGTATAAAAGTGGTATTACTGACTTGCTTGTGTGTAGCCTCACACCTTTCCACAATGCTTGAAATTCATCCACCACAGGTTCCATGAATGAGTTTAAGCTTTTTGGCATTTGTTTCATGTCTGGTATGATGCCAGCTACAATAACGTTTTCCCACTTAAAACGTTCTTCTCTTGGTAAGTTCAGAAGGACAAAATATATTACTCCCACTGAAACATCTGCTCTACGAGTGAATGGCTGAAACCAGTCAACATTCAATGCAAATGCAAGGCTTCTTTCAGAATTAAGAAAGTCTTTTCTGTTAAACTTTAAAAAGTCATTCCAAACTTTTCCATCATACACATCAGTGTAAACACTGCTTTCCGATTCACGGTTGCGCCATTTCTCACATTTGTCAGGAACACCTGGCCGTTTAAGTAATGTTTCTATTTGATTAATGATGCTATTGTAACAGAAGACTGTAAAAGGATAAAACTTTTCTGTACCATTGTTCAAGACTACTTTCCTTGCAAGTTTTGCCCCACACTCTCTTGATCTTTTGAAACGTTTATAGGGACAACATTTTTCAACAACTTTACCTCCTACTTTGATTGTGCAGTTTTCTGGTGCATACAGGGTTGAGCATTGGGGGCAAACAACAAACTTTTGGAAGTTGTCTCGATCAAGATTAACTGACTGCCGAAGTAGATATAAGGAGATTGGGAACATGGTAGTGAGCTGAATTAATAACTGACTATCATATGTAACTCCTGCTGTGTATAAAAACTGGAGAACAAATCGAAGTAACCACTCAATTGCATTGTCATTGACTTTACTATTTGCCTGCCACAGCAAAATAAAAAGTACAAACCAATGCAAAGAGTTGTTATTTTTTTGTCAAGGTCACGAATGACATCTTCTGGAAGCTCTCCCCAAACTTCAGGTTTATTTTCAAGGTCATCATCAATAAATCTCTGCAAGAAAGACAGTATTAATTTAATGTCACTATTTTAACCTATATAATAACATTTTGTAAAACTTAAAAATGCTAACTAAATAATAAGATAACTTGGTCTTAGAAACTATGACAAAATAAAACAATAATAATGAATATTTTGTAAGAAAAAGAACTACAAGAAGTTGTGTTAAACTATATTTTGAACGGATTCCATCGTCCATCATCAGGTTTGTTACTGGCTAAAGTTAACGTATATGTACATAAATATTTAGTTAGTGTTTTGCATAACTATTGTTAGTTCCTACACTGACAAAATACAATAGATTCAGGGGATTAATTGTCTTATTTCATTAAATTTAGTAAATGTTCTTATGATAAAACAATGCCTCAGCACTTCTTTGTTACACATCTAAAATATAAATAAAAAATGAAAAAGTAAAAAAGTTAATTTAAAAGTTTCAATGGGATTGATTGTCCTTGCTCATTGAGATCAACAACTGCCAGACGAAGTATATTTATAATGAATATTATGAATAATTTATAGATATTTGCATCACACCAAAGCAGTAATTTAAACACATAAAAATATTTGCATCACAACCAAAAAGTAATTTGAACACATAAAAATAACTGCAGCATATATAAAACAATGTTGAGCAAATAAAAATATTTCCATCACACAAAAAAAGTAATTTAAAAACATCAAAATATCTGCAGCACACACACACAAAAAAAATAACTTGCAATTGAGCAGATAAAAACAATTTGAGCTAAAAACACAATTTTGCTAAATGGTTCGACTTTGATTACAAAGATAACCATAAAAATTAAACGAAAATACACAAAATAAAGAGCGCTATTTTAACACAAGTTTAATAAAGTGTTTTTATAAATCATAAACATGACAAGGACCAAAGAGTTCAAAGTTTGGCTCGAGTAGGTTAAAAATGCACAAAAAAAACTTTTTAAAGGCATTATCATTTGGACTGACTATGTCTGGAACTTGATCATCAGCACTGCCCGTATCTAATAAAAATCAAGTAAATATTAGACTAGTTTAAATAGATGCCATGAAGGCATTATATGCCTTGTGAGAACCATGGAAGTGCGTGGGACTTGTGCTTAAACTTTGTTTGACAATGCGTTGTCAGCATTTTCAGGGGCGTAGCTAGGGAGAGGGGTCCTGGGTTCCCGTGACCCCCCCCCTTAGTAGACGTTCTTTTAAGCAAGCAACCTACAATATTCAGGTGGCGAAAACGCCATAACAATATCTTGGCCTTAAAAGCCATTGTTGAAAGCCCACTATTTTAAAATTTGTTTTTTGTAAAGTATTTTCGTCAACGGCTCTTGTCTTTAGTTAATAGAGACCTTAAGCAACCGCTAGTAGCGGCGGCGAGGGCACCGGCTTTGGCCGCGAGGGAGTGGATCAAGGCAGCCGCCTTTTGGCGCGAAAATGAAAACTAAGCAAACGCGCGTGTCAGCGGCGACTTTTTCATGTAAACAAACCGGTCTAGAGGAATTTCGTATGCTGTAAACACTTTCATCTATCCCTGTTTTCTCGTTTTCAAGACAGTTTCATTAAGAATGCCGTCTCTACGAGAAATAAGAGACCTTTTAGCAATTGCATTTTATGAAGACATCATAGACATGGACGAGTTTCTTTTGCTATACGATGAAAACACTTCGAAAAATCTTGACTTCCCATACGACGAATACGGGCGATTCGACCTTGATGACATGGATGATTCAGAATGTATAGCAGAATTCCGAGTGAAAAAGGGTGACATTCCAGCTCTGGCTGATGCTTTGCAAATTCCAGATGAATTTGTGTGCCCGCAGCGTTCCGTTGCTGCTGGAATAGAAGGGCTTTGCTTGTTGCTTCGACGGTTTGCTTACCCATGATACCGACTTGATACCACGGTTTGGACGACCAGTCCCTGTCTTGAGCATGGTGATGAACACCGTATTGGATTACCACTCACAGCCACAGAATACTGCAGTGGAACCAAGCCATACTACAACCAGCCCAACTTCAGGTGTATGCAGATGCTATATCATCCAAGGGAGCCGCACTAAACAATTGTTTTGGCTTCGTGGATGGGACGGTTGGACCCATATGCCGACCAGGTGAACATCAACGAGTAGTTTACAACGGGCATAAGCGTGTCCATGCACTTAAGTTCCAGTCTATCGCCTTTCCGAATGGACTTATCGCAAATATGTATGGACCAATGGGTAACCATCTCAATTTTTGTTTATGGGCTATTCCATTTTTTAGAAATAACCCCCCTGTCGAGGAACTTGGATTTCCTGTGGGTATCAGAATTTGGAACCGGGATTTCCTAAGGGTATCTGAATTTAGGCCATAGATTTTCTCAGGGTCATAAAAATGACATGAATTTTCATAGGTTTAAGAAAATAGTACAAAATTTTCACATCCTTGACAATTTCCACAGGGTAAGTAAAAATAGGGTTGATGAATTTCCACAGGGCAGAACAATTTCTGCAAATTTCCATAGGGTTACCACAAAATTCTCACATTCAAGACAGCCATTTCCCACAAGGACGGAAAGATAGGTGTGGACCTTCACAGGGTCAGTAAGATAGGTGTAAGTTTCCATGGGGTAGAGCAAAATTTTGGGGGTTCCCCAACTGGGGTGTTATGGCTAAAAATGGAATAGCTTAATGCTGACTTCACAGTTTAGCTTAAAAATCTTAGATAAACTCTAAAACAAGGGATAATAGAGAAGGGGGGTGGGGTTTTTTGGGATCCTTGCTTAGGGGTAAGGAAATTTTGTAGTAATAAATAGGCCTAACCATAAAATAATTTTGTAAAATGCATTTATGTCACCAATTTTGCTATGTGCATTTTCTGTCAAATGCAAAATATATGACATTTGTTTTGTTAATCTTTTCTTAGAAGGCCGTCGGCATGATGCAGGAATTCTTGCAGAGTCTGGCTTGCTGAGAGTTCTGAATGCCCATGCTATATCACCAGGAGGACAGCCTATGTGTATCTATGGGGACCCTGCCTACTCCATTAGAGCTCACTTAATTTCACCATTTAGAAGTGCAGTCTTGATGCCAAAAATGCATGCATTCAACACTTCAATGAGCAAAGTGAGAGTAGCTGTTGAATGGCTGTTTAATGATGTAGCAACGTCATGGAAGTTCATAGATTTTAAGAGTAATCTGAAAATAGAGTTAAGTTCAGGTGGCAAAATGTATCTCGTTTGCGGCATTCTCAGAAATGCCATCACATGCCTATATGGAAATATGACATCTGAGTATTTTGGTGTAGACCCTCCTATTCTGCAAGATTATTTTATTAGAATGAGAGTTTTTATTAATTTTGGCATACAGATTGATAGAAATTTAAAAGTTAAAAGTGCAATGTTTCAGTGTAACTCTGACACCGAATTAACACTGACATGTTGTGCTTTCAACCTTTATATTTCTACTTTATTTAGGTTTGATTAATTCTTTTGAAAACATTGGACCTGTTCTATAATTTGGAAAGGACATGCATTCTAAAAATTAAACTTTTCCACACTGGTAATGGATGAGAAGTCACCTGTATCAAAACCTAAATGAATCAGAAGCCAATTATACTCTGGTATGGGGATGTTCCAGTAAAAAACAACTGTAAATAGCAAGAGTCAACTCGAAACTGGGCTACTTTATTTAAAAATAAGATGATACAGTAGTCCTATCAATACACAACACTACAAAATATAGCTTTTTTATCTATGTATCAACAAATGTTCCCAGTAACGTTTAACATTTTCTGGGAATCACAAAGCTAGTAAATATTTTCTAAAGAGTAAATAATGACTATGAAACTCAACAAATTAAAAAAAGTAAAGCCCCGTCTACACGAGCAATTTTTATGTGACAATTTTTATTGATAAGGTGGTTTCTTTGTTGTTAGAAACGATACGAGATAGAGAAAGTTTGTGGAATACTCGCAGTGAGAATTATAAAAATCGCAATATTAAAAATAAAAAATATAAAGAAGTTCTTGAAGTAGTTCAAGAGGATTTGCCCGATATGGATCTTGCTGTTATTAAAGTTAAGTCCTATTTGTAAGTTATGTCCTTGTTGGTTTCTTCTTTTAGCTCTTATGTAAGCTTATGAATGGCATTTCAACAATTCTGAGTATGCTTATTGGCTATTTTGCTTAACTACAGAATATTGACGGCAGTTGCGGGGTATTCTGTAGTTACTCCGGCTATTTAGTTGCAGTTTCTTTGTCTTAATAACAATATTAATTTTTACGGAAAATATTTACTAAGGCAGCTCATTTCTCCTCTATTCAATTCATAGCAAAAATACAAAGTCTGCGAACATTTTACCGCGAGGAGGTACGTAAAATAAAAAAGAGTGAGGGAACTGGCAGTGGATCAAATGATGTGAATATTTCGAAATGGAAATTTTTCGAAGAATGCAGCTTCTTGGATGAGGTTATATGTCCAAAGCACGAAAGTTTGAGTAACGTAGTAGATCAGTCACAGGGACCAGAGGAAGTTCATACAATTGTAGATGATGAGTTTGCTGACACTACTGAAACAGAGAGCATTACAAGTGTAAAAAGTTTTAATATCAAAAGTGGGACATGTAATAAGAGGAAAAAATCAAGCGATAGTCCATTTTTAGAAACAGCAGCAGCAGCTCTTACTGAACTGGCAAAATCAGCAGAGGAAGTTCAAGATGAATGGGACACTTTCGGTAAAGATGTTGCCAACTCACTAAGAAATCTTGGTGATAAGGACTTACAAAGAAGAGTTAAATTTGCAGTTCAATCAGCCATTTTTCAGGCTACTGAGCCACCAAGGGCTGTGTATCAGCCTTATGGCTATCAACCTGAAGATTCTTATGTTACCAGTTAAAATCACCCTTTTGAAAGTATACATTACTCGATGTATTTAACATTAATATATTTAAAATACAAAAATTTTGCCAAATTTTTAAGTTTGTGTTACCCGTACATGAGTATCATGCTTATTTTTTTGATAATATAAAATGCCTGGTTGTGGGGACATATTTTGTATAGGAATACTACACATGGACTTTCATTTTCTATTTTATACACTTTTATATACCAGATTTGGCGAAGTCAAAGAAACATTTCCCTTTTATTGAAATTTACCCTGGGTATGTTTAGTTCATATTTGTAATGGTTATGTCATCATTCTTGTCAGAGTATGGAACTTTTCTGCACAGCAAAACAAATAATTGTACATTTTAGCAGTAGAAAGTGTTCACACTTGTAGTTTTCACTTCATTTGATTACTCAGAATACTAAACACTTTCCTGCCAAAGTTTTTTATATGTGCTACTGAAAAGGTATTCATAAACAGTTGTAATACCAATTTTGCAATAAAGTGATGTAACTGATGAAATAGATAGCAGACTTAATACACTTTCTTTTCTTTTACATTTTAGACTATTACACCATAACATATTTTTTACTTCACGTGATAAATGTTTTCTCTCCACCTTGATTACAGTTTTTAATTTCAAAATAATACTAGTTTCTCTTTACCTATAAGCCTTTTACTCGAAAACTATTTTGGGTTTTAGTCAATAAACTCATTTTACATGAATTTGAATTAAACAACTTATGGTATAAACATAAACAGGTTGTGTTTACCTAGGTATGCGTACCGTTATTTCTTAGTAAAATAATGTTAAGGCCAGACACTTTTTAGAAATTGTTTTATGGACCTGCCATAGAAATTTAAATAAAATCAGTTTTCATCACTTATTATTTCTGCTGGCGCATCTATTTCTGTTAAGAACAGTAAATACAAAGTGAAAATTGAATCTCAATCAGCACTTGATCGAAAATAAATATTTTTCAATTCAGATTGTGAAAGTTTTACATTCTGTTACATTTTATAATAAATTAAGTGAAATCCCAAATTTTTTAGCCACTAATCACTAATGTCTTATTTTATTTTTAGTTCATTCTCTGCATGCTTTCTCCAATTATAAAAAAATAAAACAATAACAAAAGGCCCTTGATACAAGTAAAAAAATGTCTAGCCTAATATAAAAATTAAAGATATGCCACCATTTGAAAGCTTATTCCGTCATTATCCACTGAAAGCTGACAGCCCCTTCACCAAAGAAGTACTCTAAGTTTGTCTCGGACATCTCTTGCTTTTGCTGTTGATGGACGAGTACTGGCATCTGATCTTAGGGTGCATACATCAACATTTAAATAACCTCTCCATTTCCCTGGTAACACATTGCCCAACTCATTCTCAATGTCTAGGAAACCTGGTGGTGAGTAGAAATTATCTTTCCTAGTTAATAGGAAATCGTGTAAAGCTATACAAGCTCTGACAACTTGCATTACATTGGGAACACTTAACTCTAGCGTTTTCAACAAAACTCTGAATCTAGCACAAAGCAGTCCGAATGCATTTTCTACAATCCTCCGGGCTGTTGAAAGCCTATAATTGAATATCTTTTCATCACCCACAGCAGATCTGTGTGGAAAGGGTTTCATCATATTAACATCCAATGCAAAGGCATCATCACCTAGCAGAAACTAAGGCAAGGAGAAATTACAATGCTCTAATTTAGAGGGAAATGGAAAAATATCTGACTTGCATGTGTCTCTAAGTACACAATCCTTAAATATTCCTCCATCTGACTGGCTTCCTGGGGAACCAAGGTCAAATGCAATAAACTTTGCATTTGCATCAGCAATAGCTAACAGAACTATACTAAAATGTTTTTAAAATTAAAGTACTCTGAACCCGAATTGGTTGGTGCACGAATGTTTACATGTTTCCCGTCAATGGCTCCTACATACGGTGGCTCAGAAGTGCCATTGCTTTTTTTCTCTTCATTGCGCCTTTTTTGGCGAGTTTTTTTTTCATTGCGCCTTTTTTGGCGAGTTTGTTTTTCTTTGCGACTTTTATGGCGAGTTTTTTTTTTCATTGTGACTTTTATGGCGAGTTTTTTTTTTCATTGCGAGAAACGAAATGTTTTGCATTTTGCACTTGCTTGCTTTATATTCGTTTGTTTTAGTAACAACGGAAGCAGCTATTCCCCCGTATTTGCCTTTCCAACAAGCGGCAGGTAGAAATGCAGCAATCGAGCAGTATTTCAGGCTCGGTTTTAACGGCCCAGAAATTCTAAGTTTACTGCTGAATGTTCATGGATTCCATCTGAGTCTCAGGCAACTCAGACGAATTCTTAAAAGTCGTGGTTGTAGGAGAAGAGGGGAAACTTCTAACATCGATACTATAATCCAAGCCATCGAGCAAGAGCTGAGGGGATGGGGAAGTGTAATTGGCTACAGATCAATGCATCAGAGATTAATAGGAAGTTATCAACTGATGGTCACTAGAAACACGTACGTGAAATTCTTAAGGTACTTGATCCAGAAGGAGTACAGGCAAGGTCCAGACACCAACTAAGGAGGCGACAGTACAGAAACAAAGGTCCAAATTATATGTGGCATATAGATGGTTGGGACAAATTAAAGCCGTTTGGGTTTTGTGTTCACGGTGCGATAGATGGTTTTAGCAGAAAAATTATGTGGTTAGAAGTGAACGATTCTAACAACAACCCAAGAATAATTGCTAAGTATTTCCTAGACTGTGTGAGACAAATAGGTGGAACCCCGCGTATTATTCGTGCTGATCGAGGAACTGAAAATGGCCATGTTGCAGCCATCCAGCGGTTCTTCCGGAGGTCAACTGGAGACGCCTTTGAAGGTGAAAAGAGTTTCATGTACGGACGCTCCACAACCAATCAGAGAATTGAAGCCTGGTGGAGGTCCATGAGATATCAATCATGTGACTGGTGGATTAGGTATTTTAAAGATTTGCGAGACTCTGGCTTCTTTTGTGATGACAATATTATTCAAAGGGAATGTCTCAAGTTTTGTTACATGAAACTTATTCGAATCGATCTTCACAAGAATGCGCAGTACTGGAATACACACAGGATACGGCCGTCTGTAAATGCAGAAACACCATCAGGTCGCCCCGACGTTATTTACTTTGTTCCTCAGATAAACAACACTCGTGATTATTTGACTGAAGTGGAAGTCGACGAGGTTGAAATTGCTGAAGACCTCTGTACTGAAGAAGTAACTGTGAGTGGCTGTTCGACACATTTCTACGATTTAGCAACGATGATTATGGAGGATGAAAGGTCGGAAATGCCAACTACTGCAGAAGAAGCTAAAGACTTGTATATTACAATGCTAAGTTTAATCGACGATTTAGAATAAGTGACAAGTAAGAAACAAAAAAAAAAGAAAGTAAGAAACTCATGTTTAAAGGTTGGTAATTGGGGGAGAAGGGCCTAGATCACGTTTCACGGAAAATAAAACAGTCCTTTCACGATTCACGAAAAAATAGAAAACCACTTTTTCCGCCTCACGGAAAATAATTTTACAAAATCACGCTTCACGGCGATGAAAAAATTAGCCATTTCACGGGGAAAAAAGGGCCGATCACGAATCATGAAAATACCCTTTACCACCCGCGACAACTGGTAATTTAGCAATCTCGCTGCTGTGGCAATAACAAATAATGAAGGGTTTGTATTAACTGCTGCCACTGCGCTGATCATGAGCTTAACACAGTCATTTTCGGAAGTTCACATTTCTAAAGGGTTATATACATATACCTCTTTCCAGATGGAGGAGAAACCCAGTTAATCTCATTAGTCCTTATTTTATTAGTTATAAAAAATTATATCAATGCAATTCGAAGGTCTTCATATTACAATTTTTATGTTTTGTATTTATTTCAGAATTATGTAAAAAGAAACTGCAAAATTTTAGAAACCATTGACAGATGACAAGTGCAAAAAAGATAGAACAAAGAAAATCCCTAAATTTATCTGAATTTTTGAAATTTGAAATGAAAGTAGAAATATTTTCGGCATAATTCTAAACCAGTGATTTACATACGGTTATCATTCTCGTTCCCATCCCAAGAGCCCAAAGTTTTTCTTAGCCGGCGGGCTAAAAAAAACGTTGGGCTCTGGGGACGAGAATGTAGCCTTATAAAAAACGAGTGAAAACCTGGGCACTAGTTTACCGCACCAGTCGCGCGTGTGGACTGTTTTAAGCGTTAATGAATCGAAGCTTCCTTTGAAAACTCGTCTACCCAAACGCTTCACACAGTTTCTATGCAGTTAGCTAGTGCCCAGGTTTCCACTCGTATCGTTTCAAGTGAAAAAAAATATAGCAATAAACTAGAAATCTTTTTGTTTTTTTCGTTTTTAATTAAGCACCTACAAAAAAATGACTCAGTTAATCGTAGGTGCATGCCAAATTACAACTGTACTATAGTTTTAATGTAAAGGAAAGCGCTAAACAAGCCCACCCTGCATTGAGTTTATAGGTTCAGATTATCATCTGAATGTTGCAGTTATGCAAGAACGTATACGGAAATTGAAGTCAAAGTCTTGGATGACTCATGAATAAAGGAGACTACTAAGCTTCAGACCTTTATGTCAAACAAGTGTGTTCTTAAGTTTTTCAAGTCAAAATTTTATAAAAATCCTAACTACTGTACCAGCTCTAGATACTTTCTCTACTCTTCCCTTACTCCAGCTTGTTGGGATATCCCTTTTCTGGATTTGATAGCAAAAGCAAGATATTAACCTGTTATACTAGCCAATGACAATCGGAACACAAAGAGCTACCCTTGCGTGCGGAACAGGAAGTAAGCTAAACTAGTTGAGCAACTAAGATTTGGTTTTTGTGGCATTTTATATTGTTCCATTACTTTGGATATTTCGCTAGTTCAAGCTATAATGTGCTTCTTTACTAAATCTAGGTCCGGCCGGGTAAAACGTGGAACTGCACATGTGCGAACTTAATGCTAATCAATCTCGTTACCAGAGCCTGCGTTCCTGGACGCGGGCTCTGGGAACGATATTGAATGCTAATGAGCAAATTCTATTGTTCTACCTCATGTAAAGTCCGACGTTTGACCCAGTCCTAAGAAACAATGTACAGAAAAGTTCAGGTTCCACGTGCTTGGGTAATTAACTCATTTGCCAAGTGTGAATGTGTGCTGCTACTGATGCCAGAAAGACTCCATTGTTTGGAGTGTTGATCAGAAAAATAGTTTTTAAAGAATGGAATTTCGAAAACGCTATTTGGTCTTGGGCGAGAGAAAAAAAGAGGCCTTTGAACTAGATAATTAATTACGTAATCAGGCCAAAGAATCTGTACCAAGACCAATTTCGATATATTAACATTCAGCTTGGGACTGAGGCTTAGAAGAATAAAACAAAAGCAATCCCAGTAGGTGTTGAAGAAAGAATAACTAATTTCTTTTGTTTTAGTCCCCTAAGCTTCGGGACTAAGCTGAATTTTAATATATTTAAACTGGTTGATTGAATTTGGTCTGTTGAATCTAGTGCTGCGGTTGTTTTCTTTACCAAACAAACCCAATTGGTAAAGAAGAAGCGTTAACGTTTGTGGGATGTGGCTGAATAATTGAATATAACTGTGTTGCGTGCTAGTAATGACACAGCAGCTAAAATAGGGCACTATGGCCTCGCGGATCAGAGGGACTAAGCCCATACTATAACTACATTTAAACCTAGGTTTGTTCAGTTATAAAGATAAACGAATTCATAACAAATGTTTACTGTAAACAAATTTTAATTCAAACGGAAACAAAAGAATTTCTCTGTTTAGGAACGAAGCTCATCTGCAACATTCTATTTCATACAGAAATAGCTTTGGTTTTATGAAAGACAACATCAGTAATATAATATTTAACAATTATCCCCAAAAGTGGAGGTGACTAGTGATGGATATTCACCGAGCCGCAAAGCGGCGAAGTAAATATCCTTCATTAGGCACCGACACTGAGGGGGATAATTGTTTTAGTATTAACAAGGTGGATAGCAATTAAAGTAACAAAAGTCAATTGGGTTATTATCTAGCGCTTTGCCTGTTTACATTTTGACATTGATCCGCTTAGGGAAATAAACATTTATTTTTTTATTAAACACTAGTCTTAGAACCTTAACGAAAACATGTTGCATAAAAAATGGAACACTGTAAAAAACGTTTCGGCTTTTATAACACAATTTAATACAGAAACAAAAACTGAACAAAATTCCTTTAGATTCTGAAGATTCCTATCTTACGTCAGTAGTATGACTAACTTTCTCGCCAAATGCTCTTACGACGGACGAAAAGCTACCTTATGAAATGCAGAAAGTGATTGTCACATGATGTCGTTCTGCCACTTCTCTTTGGCTAAAATATTAGTGAACTCTGTGCGAAACTCTGTGTAGCAGTCGTACGTGGAGGGCAGCTCAAGGACACAACCACAAGTGCGAGTCCTTCCAGCTTAGTAAAATAAACACTTGTTTTTGGAACACAGATTACATCAGCTCCAGTACAAAACATTAGGAAAGACTTCAACTTTGCCAAATCCAGTGCTCGTATATAACGCTTGAGAAATTCCAGTGTTGATCGCTCTGCATTTGTAACTGGATTAGCATGTAGCATTGTGAGCACTTTCTTGTTTGTGGTTTCCAACGCCTTGTACAAAACGAGAATCTTATCCACACTTAATAACCGTCCCAATGCTGGTTTAAGAATCTCTTCCCAACAATCAGCAATGTACTGCGCTTTCTGAATAACTTCCTTATGTGCTACTTCCAGTACAAGACCGTTAATGTTTTGCTTAGTTGGTAGTTTTCTGCAGTCATATCGATCTAACAAACCGATGAGTTCGTCACGATCGTCTTCAGGGTCCCATTCCTCCTCGCTCTGCCACCTAGAAAGTACTTGCTCATCAAGAGGGGCAAAGTACTTGCTAAATGATTGAAGAAGTATGTCATCTGACACTGCCTTCTCACCAAACACTGCAGAGATAACAAAACCTTTGCTAAGCATTACCGGGAAGTAGCCTAAATCCAGATAACCTTTGACGATAATTCGAGCAACTGCCTTCCATTCGTCTGACTGAAAGTCGTGTCTCAAAAATGGCACCCTTTCCCTTTCCCCAAGACAGCATGAAATATAAAATTCTTGCCAAAAATTTGCTAGAACATCGCGGTATATGCCCTTCCAGTCCACACTTTCTCAGCATTCCCCTTTACATCGACCATGATAAACTTTAGATCACATCTCATGACATCCGGATCAACAAACGACTTTATAAGATCCAGCAGTATTATAGCTCGTCTAAGCGTAAGGATTCTGGTAATAAAAATATCAATATTAATAAGATAACATAAAATGTTGTGATCTTATATCGAAATTATGAACCTACTCAGCTTCAACTTTCAAAATACTTTGCTGCCTGTTGTCTGCTATTAACTTTCATTCAATGAAATTAGAAACATCCAGTACTTTAAAGCCAAAGACCCTATGCCAATATGGCGGCGATTTTAATATGCTTTTGTTTACATTCAAATTATCCCTACTAGCCTTGTTTGTGGTAAGATATTCTTTTGAAAGTTTAACTCAAGAACGAGGCTAGTAGGGATAATTTGAATGTAGACAAAAGATAATTAAAATCGCCGCCATATTGGCATAGGGTTTATGCAAATATAATTATCTGCTAAAATAAAAAAGTGTTTCAGAGTATTACAAGTAGCACCATTTTTATTTCAACTAGCAACTTTTGAGACATGTTCGTGATATAAAGGGTATTTTGGAACGAAGGGGAAAGAAAAATTGTTTGAGAAAAGCGGAGATTCGAGATAAGTGTGTTCGAGATAAACAGTAGTAAATAACAGAGAAAATACCAGTCAAATCCAAGGGGAATGGAATTTGGTTCGAGATAGAGCGAAGTTCGAAGTAAGCAATTTCGAGATAACCGGAGACTACTGCATTTACTACCAATTGATTTTCATGTACTGTGGCCCTACATAAATATCATGTAAAGACCCAAGGATCTGCATTGTCACCATTACTTTTTGCGATTGTGATTGATGTAGCTACTAGGAGTGTGATAAGTGGTTTGATGAGTGAGATGTTAAATGCAAACGACTTGATTATGACGAGAGAAACGATAAAGGGACTGAGAGAGAAGTTTTTGAAATGGAAGAAGGCATTCGAGATCAAGCGGCTGAAGGTGAACCTCGGGAAGACAAAAGAGTTAGTGAGTGGTGCAGAAGGTGAACAGACTTTAAGTAAAATAGATCCATGTGGTATTTGTAGGAAGAAAGTAATGGCAAATTCAGTGTTCAGGGCTCGACTTTTACGGTCGTCCTGTCGTCAGAGACGACTGGATTCTTCGTGGGGCAACCAAGAATAGTAGTTTA
>JAOTRI020040057.1:12500-28791 GCA_028564885.2 Zoanthus sanctaehelenae | reverse complement strand
TTTAGATATTTTATTGAATATTGTAATTACTTTGAAAAGCCAGAATTTGGAAAGTAATAAAGTTATTATTATTATTATTATTATAATCTGTTGCCACAGGTGTAAACTAATTATAGTTGATGTAGACCCACAATCTGTTAAAAAATTTGTGAACATACCTTTTAACTGTCCCTTCACATAAATTAATGGCCCTGGGTAATTGTTTGTCATATCATCCAATTGCATTTGTCTAAAACATTCCTGTAATTTGCTGGACGGGACCTCGAGTTGATCGCGTCCACAGTTAGTTTCCCTGTTTCGGGGGTCCAGTTGCCCGTGGCTTATGTCTCTTAGAACCCTTGGTGCACTGAGTTTTAAAATCTCCCGTTTTTCCTTTTTGAAAACATGGCCCCTTTTATTTTGTGAACGTGGACGCAGCGCACTAGATTTTCCCGCAAGCTATGTCAAAATTGTGTTTTGTTGCTCAAAAATTTTGTTCTTTCTTTCTGCATATTCTTTGAACCATTCCGGAATACCCTGTTGATAAGAACCCAGGCCTCGGTGGACCATACTGGACTTTAGCAAGGCCAAATTCATATTTATGAACAACCTCGCTGTGCAGGGCTGATGTCAAGTATCACTCGTATTTCTTGGGGTTGGCTTTCATCACGTCTACACGTATTCGCCTGTCTGCCAAAGCAGCCAGAACTGGTTTTTTTAAAGATCTCTCTGGCTTTCACATCCAGCTCAGGGAAAGCCCTATGTATTTCAATTGAAGTCTCTCTCGTTCTTTGGTGCCTTGTTTCAAACTCTGCCTGAGCAGTCTCCGTTGCTTCGCTAGGAGCAAACTTTTGTGTAAATGCAGACACTTGTCTGCTGTTCCGAAAACAAGCAGGCTAAGGCTTTGCAGATTTGCCCGTAACAACTGACAGCTATGAAGAACGTCTCACTGATTTATTGCGACAATTTCCCGAAAATGGTTTAAATACAAGAGACAATGCTCACCTTGTTCCCAACAAAATGTCGGGGGTTGAATTAACGGTCGCCTTGGTTTACTCGCTACCAGCTCTACAACGCCATTTTGACTCGCAACGAATCATTCCTGTTCTTGTGCCTTATTTCTTAATTCAAGGTGTTTCAAACTAGCCGCCAATTCTTTTAATTTTTCTTCCATATCGCACCGCTGCCGTCAAAGTAAAATTGCTAAATGTTCTGTTAAAAACTATAGAAAGGCTGGATAAAACACAGTTGAAACGCAAGGTTACACAAAATCCAAAGATACACACGAGTTTTGTCCAGTCGTACAGTGGTATATGCTTACTTGTTAGGAATACTGGCATGTAGTATATGTACACTTTTTATTTTCAGTGTCAATTGGTTATAGAAGAAGATAGAAGGGGGTATATCTTTACTTAACGAATTACAAATATCTTTACAGTTGTGCAATATTGCATATCTTTACTTGTCAGGGACACTATATGTTGAGTCACTATGTAGCGTACTATCAAAGTCTGTTTTAATCGGACGAATGTTACTAAAAAATTCAACCTACCTTATACATTACTGCAAGTTCTTTGGGATTTCTGTAATACTGAGGTCCACTTGAGCCTCCTACTTCACCGGGCAAACCAATAAAAATCAATGGCCCCTTGGGATTTTTTTTTTTGGCAAAATCCAACCATTTTTTAAGGGTGTCGTCAAACCAACTACCCGCTCCCGTATGGCAGTAGTTATTGTAAAACTGAATGTATAGATGGTCGAAGAGTTCTCCCGCTTCTACAAAAAAAAATGAATTAATCTTTTTATGACTCCATTGTATTAGAAACTTCTTTCAACATGATTTTGTATTGCTGTTTTTACGCAAATGGTGTTACGGAGGTGGAAGCGGTCTAAAGCTGCACCCCAATTTATAAAATTTTCTTTCTCTATATATGTTTGGTTTTACTTTAGCTGTCCAAAGTTTTTTTATATTCTTACTCTGTTTGTTTTTCTTTCGCCTAAAAACTTTCTTAAGCAAAAAATATCATTTATGTTCTGCCTTCCGCCTAATTGTTATATTCCTTTAACAATAAAATTCTCCTCCAGAATTAGTACTAATTGCCTTTAATCTCTTTCTTTGACGCTACGACTTTATTTGATGTTTTTGAATTCTAAACTTTCGTGTAGACTAAGCACTCGATTAATGAGTGATAATGAAAATGCTTAACCATCCAGTGTATAAAACGTTGTTAGTATTAACCGAGTTGGTGAATAGCACTTTACGCGCGCTCTGATTGGTTCATCAAACACCGGATATCCTGCCCTATTCACCTTGGTCGCTTTATCGTGAAAAGTGGCTTCCAGTTTTGCTTCTTTTCTTCTTGAACAAGAAATTCATATAATTAACAAAAAAGGAACCTTTTTCAACACACAAAGGAAATAAAATTTGGCGTTTCAGTGTTTAATGGTAAGTTTTTATTCGCTTAATATGAACAGCACAGCTTACTTCCTTACTTTTTTCCTCATACGAGGCTATGTAAATACAGAGAAAAGTACAAAGTTTAACTAAATAAAATACATTTTTCAGCATTGTTTCAGCATTGCTTCAGCAACAAAATGAGTTTGCAACTACTATTGAGGAAATGATCCTACCAACAAGTGTCTGCAAAGAAACAAGAGGGCAGACATTATAACAAGATGTCTCTCACCTCAGTTCGTGCAGCGCTTTACCGCCATTAATTTTATAAAATCCTCCATAAAACAGGCCTTTTTCCATCATTGGCGACAGTGTGTTCTCTGGTGCTAATTTAACTTTAAAGAACCTTAAACTGTCGAAAAACATACGGGATCGTGACCAAGCACAAACTGTCCTTTAATTCGATGTTCCGTTGTACCTGCTTCTGGGTAGTTTTCTAAAGGGTTTTAGGCCCAACCAGGGGAATTTTTGGTCAAAAAGTAATCCATTTTGCAGGTTTTGAGGCACGCTATATTTAACCATAACAAACTGAACACTCCTTGAACTGAACTGTAATTGTATACCTTACGCCTGGCTGGAATTAATTGTTAATACCATCTTTAAGTTTGCTTAAAACTGAAGAATTTCAAGTATATATTTGTTAGTGTTGCTTGTACGTTAAAAAATTTCACTCCCCTAAAAATTGTAAACCAGACAAAAATGCAAGATAAGGCCTCGAAAGTGATTGTTTACCTCCTAATCCAGTTCCCTTTCCAGGGCCAAGAAAATGGTCCGGATAAGGACATTGAGGAGCTCCAGTGATGTAATACTTTTTGCTTTTGTCAGAGTCCATGAGATTTCGCATTTTTCGGACAAATTCGGGATAGTGATCACTTCTTCCTCCCTCGATATCAAGATCAATACCGTCAAGAATAGCCCTGAAAAAAGTTTAACAAAAGACAAAGTTATTGGGTAGTTACAAACCCATACTATTGAATATCTTAAAAAATGGAATGTATTAGTCATCCTAATATATTAATTTTAACCACCAATCGAGTCAACTGGTGATATCGAGCGTTTCTGACTATTGTCATGAAAATATAATCTACTATCTTTTTGTAACTGCAGCTGATATCAGTGGAAGCTACCTGGTCGTGGTGTGTTATAAGATGAAAACCTCAGGCAAGCAAGATGAGCCTGCGTAACTATTAACCACAAGGTACCCAAGAAGACAGTCGTTTTGAGATATAAAACATAATTTTATTGCTGTAGCTACATGAAGTCCATGATTACAAGTTTTTGAACAAATCCTGAACGGTACTAAAGTTAATTTTTCATATTTTAACATAATTATTACCCCTTAGGCTTTTAAATTCATCCACACGATCGTGTTTTGGGTACTTTAATAATTATATTCCATGTATTAAAAAATTGCTATCAGCTCATAGCGGGCATACATTATTTCAACAAAAAATATCTGAAAATAATTGTATTAGTTTGCGCGCTCGTGCAGTCCGGCTAGCAATAATATAAAACCATAAAGTTTTAAAAGATATCGTGGCAGACATGTTTCGGCTAATCTTTGCCAACATATATAAAAAAGTAGAATAAATTATACTGGATAATAAACAATAGTTCGTTGTTTGACTGAATTTTTGTTCGAAAGCTAATTTATTATAAAGCTTATATTTGTCCCGATGTTATGAATAAAACCAAAATCAATTCAATTACAGTTTTCTAATGAACAGAAAAGATAGTAAACTATGTTGGAATTTTGCAGCGAATGTGGTATTACGTCTAAAAAGTTAGGTCTGTGAAAATGGTTGCGATGCGAAGCGTATGCATAGATATGGGACCTGGAAAAATAAATTTTCTACCCTAGAGAACTTCTGGGATTTTTTCATCATCAGTTTGTGAACAGCTTGAAGCAAAGATCTTTTAATGACTTCTTTTTAACATAGTTTCCCACCTGCCAAATCCTCTAAGCTTGAAAAACTTCTTATCTTTTCCACCAAGAAACAAGTTCCAAATGTTATAAGCCAATTTCTTAGCCCTTTCTGCACTTCCAAGCGTTCCATCACCAGTAGCACCGCCCATTGAGATCAATATGATTTTTCCACGCCTTTGACACTTAATGATATTTTCCTCTATTTTTGGGCATCGAAGCAGGAAGGGGTGGTTTGCATCGACAGGTTTTTCACAATGGTAAGCGAAGTTTGTTCCAGGAAGTTCATCTTCAGAATGAAAAGCATTGTATATATATGAACAAAAAAACCTTGCCAATGAGAATTAAAAGGTCATTTTCTAAATGCCGTGAATGAATGGGCTATTAAACATGTAGTCCATGAGGTCGAGAGATCTGAATTTTTCAGTATAAAACTGTTAATTGGTCACAAAGGGATATACAAATTAATTTGCCAATAAAATCTTTGAAAAATATAGCAAAACGAGTCTCATTAGTATTTTGATCTGCTATCTTTACTCTGATAGAGTTATCACAAATAGACCTCAAGTAAAATAAACAATTAGAATGTAGTAGACGGTTAGTAGGTTTATACCAACAATTTATAAAAATACTAGCTCGCAACTTTTATGTCGTTTAATGCTAGGGTGAAACTCTCATATTGACTTTTCAATTTCATAATATTTTTGTTAGTTTTGAATTGTTTTTGCCTCTATTTTTTGAAATTTTTGTTTTGTCTGGGATTTTTAATTAAAGTTTATCTTCTGAAAAGTCTAAATTTTCATCCTTCACACTCTTTCGCCTGATGATAAGCGAAGACAGTAGCCAATCAGATTGCTGTATTTGTTTTAGAAACTGAATAGATTTCTACTAATAATGATATAACAAGTAAGTTCAATTGCTTAGCCAAAATGTTATTAAAGCAGAGATATAAAGAAATTATATTCTTCAGCTTAAAAACTACATAAATTATTCACATTAGGGTTAGGGTCAGATCATTTTAAAGTAGTGGAATTTTTCGTTTCAGTGATTATTTCCGGTTCTATTTACCTAAAAGCGAACTGGACATCGCCATTAAGAATATTTTTACGTGTTATAATTAGTAGGAAAAGAAAACCGGAACAAGCGTACATGTTTTTCCTTATTAACGGAAATTAAATTAAGTGTTTATGAATAACAATTATACAAGTAAGTGCATTAATTTTCATTATTCTTCTTGACGAAATTATGGAAAGAATACTATTTACAGCGTTAGTTTAAAGAACTATGGCGGCTCAATTTAAAATAAGACTGAAAAATCATTATTATTGTTTCCTTTTTCAATACTAAATCAAACATTTGCGGCATCGCTAGATAAATTCTACTTTTTGTTTGCCTGCAATATTTTTCGACAATTCAGCTTCAAGGCTTTGAACAACAGTAAAAGAAACTAAGAAACTAAAAACTTAAAAAGGCACCAAATGTACAAGAAAAGAACTAGTGTAGCATACATCTTAAATCATATAGGAAGAAACGAAACAAAAAAAAATCTAGTTTTTCTGATTACCAGCTCACAAACACAAAACACACACGTATATTTTTTATCTCCTAGAGAGTCTTGGATTCTAGATTCCAAACTGTAAATTGAGGATTCCATGCCCGTGGATTCCGGCTTCCACAACCCTAAAGTGGATGGGTTCCGAATTCCAAAGTCGT
The DNA here is from genome assembly GCA_028564885.2 of Zoanthus sanctaehelenae. NCBI lineage: Eukaryota > Metazoa > Cnidaria > Anthozoa > Zoantharia > Zoanthidae > Zoanthus > Zoanthus sanctaehelenae. Next base: position 22,720 of record JAOTRI020040057.1, on the reverse strand, counting down.
ACATTTCGGATTCTCCAGCCTAACAGATAACAGATTTTGGAAAACCTTAAATAGGCCGACTTTTACCTTGTCCATAGAACAGGATGTGGATAAAGGAAAGTATGAGAACGTCATATTTAGTGTTCTCACAAAACCAGTCCAATGGCTTCTCATAATTTGGCTTTCCAAACTTCCCTCCTGCACCATTTTGTCCCCAGTAACCCACAAGCAGCTGTCTTTGAGTTGAATGGCTTTCAACCCGGCCTATTGAAAGAATAGCATATCATTCTCAGTGACAGAGATGGATAAAAAATCATACGTACCATTTATATTTGTTTAAAACAGATGTAGAACAACAGTGAGTTACAACTAGTCAACAATGTATTTGTTTGCGTAGTTTAAGAATATTTTCTTGTTTTTAGTAAAGTTTGTGCTTTTATCAAATTAGATTGGGTTGATACTGTTTCTAACTATATTAGCTGGTGAAAATAATGCTGTAAAAGACGATTGTTTTAAACCTAACATAAAAAAATTAAAAATAATTCACGTGTCTCTAAAATTCATGTGAGATAAAGATGTTTATGTTCTTAATGCTTGCTACCTTTTCCATGGCAAAGCTAAAAGCTAAATCCTTACACGAGCCTAGTGGCCCATGCTCAAATAAATTCGATATTATTTGGTAGAGCTTAAAATAATGACATAGATTCAAATCGAAACCTTTGAACGCCATCTCTGCAGAAAAATATTTTTCTTTAATTTTATCTCACGTTTTCAAAATTAGAGGCCTAAATCTTGGAGTCGATCTTCCTTTTTAAGAATAATGTAATTTAAAATCTTTTGGCAAGGAGACCTGGAAACAGTGTTAAACCGAACCTTTGTGCAAGTTTTCACTCCTCAAAATAATCTTTCTGTGACATCTTTGTACGATAATCTTTGTTTAAAATTTGTCTTTTAAAGGTTTTCTTCATTTTCGGGCCACGTTGAAATAGGTTTTCATGAAGTTGTTCATGTACTTTAAATATACCTTAAGTAGGGTAAAAATAGATATTGAAACAGTTTACCTGCTAAACCAATAGCTATAATGGCCACACAAGAAATTATCACTATGTTGTTCATGGCTGAAGACAGTTCATGTGATAAGTGTTGAGGTGAAACATTTGGATTTTATAGCGATGTTGATAAAATGCTTGTCATCCTGAAAATAAACTAAAAGACACTATTTTCTTAAGCGACTCAGGTATGTTTGCATAGGAAACCCAACTCGCGCGATATTTATGTTGTTGGTCCGCTGATATAACATTTGCAAAGACTATTTGTGTTTAGCAGAACATTCGGTAAACAAAAAAGAAGAATACAAATTTTTGACAACAACATTTTTTTTCTGTTACTAAGGAAAACTTCTTATATAAAGATTGCACAAATTTTTGCTATGTTGGTGTTTTTTTATCGTAAGCTCGAAATCACAAATATGAAAGAAACAAAATAGCACTGTCATTGGCCATATCGAATACTATATTTAATATTTTTAGTATGTGTCAAGGGAGCGTAGAAATTTCAGGGAGGGGGTGGGAGGTTGAATTCAGGTTAATAATGTAATTCCTAAGAATTTATCATAAAACCAATAAAGCAAAAACTCAAGACCTGATTACTTTTAATTTACCAGGAAGAGCCTGCTACCTTACTTAACTACCTGCTTTCTATCTGCTGTTTGGTATTTCAGTTTCCATAAAGATTTTTTATCCTAGTCTTATATCCATGATTCAAACTTAAACCTTCTTGATATGTTTTTTTGGTTGAAGATGCCCGTGGGCGTTTTTGAAAGGATGACATGGAATATAGTGCTTTTTAAGGGTTTAGTCTTGAATCTTGAATTTTATTTGTTTTTGCTGCTTTTCAAATTTCCGCAGCCCTGTCTATGTATATTTCTATTTTTCAAGTTAAAAAGGCTATAGATTTTATATCTTGGGTTAGAAAGGAGGTAGTCAACTAAAAAAATAATGTCTTAATATGATGGATTCCAAACAGATGAAATTTGTGTTTATCCAACTTAAAACGTGTAACCAAGAACATTCACGGCACCTACAGTATGAAGTTAAGGGTACATAATTTATCCTGAAAAGGACTGGTAAAAATTGGGTTAGGTCAATTTTCAGCATTAGAACTGGGGCGCCAAAGTTAATCCCTGAACGGTTAACTGTCAGTACATTTTGAGATTGCCAGTTGGTTGTTTCAAGAACAGTGAGATGTCATTTGGGATGAATCAGGTTGAACATCTAGCAGCTGGGTAAATGTGGTAGCATGGTGGATAAATGTGATGGCATGATGGTCTGCGTTGTACTTGTTAAGCCAAACAAAACCTTAGGCAGTAGCCGAGTTCTGTCTGCTCTCTTTGGAACAAAAAAATACCTCGTCTTTTTTTCTCCGTCTCAGCCATAGCTTCAGACCTTCAGTTTCTGCTACAGCTCACTAAGAACTTTTATGGTCTTCGACCATTTTGTAATTGGTTGCACATGTATTTAGCTTCTTGTTCTATTTAATACGTGTCTTCCTTGGCGTTGTGGAACTTTGTACTTAAGAAAAACCGCTATGCTCTAGCTACTAGTTTTATCGCTTGAATGTAAGTGTTTCGACCTCTTAGTTTGACGACGAGGACGCAGCGAAGAATAGAACATCATTAGGTCTAGAAGCTGAACCAATATCTACCAAAGTTTTAGAAAGAATAGAGTTGTGGATTGTAAAAAACTTGTATTTCTCTAGGTGCCTTATCTTTAATTATACCATTCGTCACATTTTCTCCTCTACTTTCTGAAAAACATGCATTCAATATGGCTGGATTTAGTCCATGGGTCGTTTCTAACTAGCTTTACTTGTGTTCTTTCTCCTCCTCAAAAGCTTCAGACAAAAATAACTACTCTGAGATTTGATTATCGGAAGACATTTCAAGGCAATTGTTGTTTCAACGCATTGTATTTTCCTCACTGGAACAATTGCAAGGTATTGCACACAAAGGGAATATCAGCCAAGATAACATTTCTTCCCCAATTATAGTCTATACAACAAATACGGACATTTTTACTTTTACTTTGTATTTTCTTACCTGTGCAGAAGGCAATCCTCCGAGCTCGAGGTTTCGGGTTTAAAAAGAGAAAAATATTTTAGTTACAACGCAAGCTTTTCGACATGCAAACGTTTGTACATTTTCTTTGAGATGCAGGAATCCAGCGTCGCATGCTGGAGCTGACCTGCATTAGGGAATAGGGCTGTAATTACCCAGAATACTATGCTTCAAACTTGTACTCAGACTTTCTGAAATAATCATTTCTTCCTATAGCAATGATATTGTGCACTGAAATGCCAATAATTTTTATCTACATCTCTCGCAGATTCAATGCAATCTCATTAAGGTAATCGCAGGTATAATGTAAATCTGTCATATAATATATATATTATCTCCCATAATGTTTATAGGTGGAATGTTGTGTCAGTGCAAAAGGTTTTGAAAAAGGATAAATTATTTGTAAATTATTTGTGTAGCATTTTACCAGTCCTATCGGACCTCGTAAACTCGTCGTTCTTAACATCTGTGTTTCCTAATAAGTGGAAAATATCTGAGGTAATTCCTTTGGTTAGGGAAGGTGATTGTGAAAGACCAGGTAAGAATCGTCTAATCTCATTGTTACCAGCGCTTTTGAAAATATGTGAACGGGTAGCTCAGAATCAGTTTACTGAATATCTAAACGTTGGAATCGTTTCACAAACAATCAAAAAGGAAACAAAAAATTCTCATTCCATTGCTACACTGAACATTTTTATTACGGATACAATCTTTAAGGCCATGGACATCAGACGCATCACTGCACTAGTTCTGATGGATTTTTCCAACGCGTTTGATAGCATTGATTATACTGTTTGGTTACAAAAGCTACTTGCCCTTGGTGTATCATAGCCAGCTTTAGAGTGGTTCCAAAGTTATTTATACAATCGGACACAATCTTTTCGACTTGAATCCTATCTGTTTGATGCTCTTCCTTTATTGCATGGGGTCCCACAAGGGTCCATACTGGGTCCGTTACTGTTTGATGTTTATATTAATGACTTACCCACTGTCCCCAAGGAATGATCTGTTGAATCGTATGTGGATGATTCAAAGATTTATTTAAACTTTCAAAGGGTGCCGATCTGGCTATGGAAACCATGTGTGAAGATCTCAAAACTGTTGCTGCCTGGTTCTGTTCAAATAGTCTCCTTATAAGTCCTGATAAGACTAAATTACTTGTGTTTGGCACAAGACAAATTTTGTCTAATGTGTCTAGTAATTTTAAGTTATCTATACTTGGTAAAGAACTCTCACCAGTATCTTTTGCTAAGGATTTAGGGGTTCTTATGGACTTCACCCTAAGCTTTGATGAGCACTTTATGCAAATTACACCTAAGTGCATCGCAAACCTTTGCCAAATTAACCGAGTAAGACACGTTTTGGATAAAGTGAAAAATCTTCAAAACTTAAGAGGCTGTGTTTGTAAGAGCGGATCAGTGTCCTTGGGGTCGAAAAATAGATTTTCTTCATTTTTTGCTCGTTAGAAGGACTTTATAAGGGATCAACAAAATTATCGTTCTTTTGACAAAATATGCAAAAACAACTTTTTTAGAAGTGATTCAAGTTTAGGCATGCACAATCGAATTTTCTGCTAAACTTTTATAAGCATTTTTGCCAACTTACCACTCTGCAAAAACTAAATATTTTTCAAAACTTTTACTATCATCGCAAATAACATTAATAGGAGCTCTTTTTTACATAATATCATAACAATTAACTTCTTCTGTAATACATAAAAATTATTTGAAAACACCATACTTACACTGTTTTCAAAAATGTCCAAAATAGGTCATATCAAAATGACAACAGTTCATATATCGGAGAACAACCACAAAAACCAATTACATATTTGAAAACTAATTGCCATATAGTTTAACAAAATACAAAATATCGTGTGGTTTCTGCCTACTATAGTAGCTGTGAGCGAAACTAAACTTGACTAAACTTTGTCAAGTCACGATATTCGCTGACATCAAAGGCAGCGTCCTGTGCATGACAAACACTTAAATGTACGCTTCAAACTCCAGCCCTAAACATACCAAACAATTTTTTGAATGTCTAAAAATAGTTTAAATTCAAAAGTCTTCGATATCTTGATATTTGAAAATTTTCAGGTGACGATTACTGTATAACTCGGTATTGCGTGACTTGTCTCTACACTGTCCAATCAGTTGTCGGCGCATTTTTTAGAAGTCCATCAGAATATTTCTGCTGTTGTATCATCTCTTCTAATTTAATTCTATTCTCTTCAATTTTTTTGCTATGGTACAGTTTTCTGAACCCTTACAATGTTACGCAATTACTAATGATATAATATCGATTTTTAGCTTGTACTAATTGCGGTGAATAAATTGAAAATACATTAGGCATTTATAGTGATACAATCTTTCTGAAAACTTACATAATTAATTGTAATATGACATTTTGTATTTATTCATTACGGATCTCAATTCTTTTAGAGCGTATCATTAGAGAATAAATAACAGTTAGTCTACGAAATCTCGAGGCGTACGTGAGCTGACAGGCAACAAGGCCGAGTTTGCGAGGTCGAGTTGGCTATCAAAGCTCGTGTACAATTTGACGCGTAGATTATGGGTATTATTATGTAGTCAACCAATCAAAAAGTGAGAAACATAATGCTTTGTTTTATTTTTCGTCGGAAAGTGCGTCAAATTGCGTGCCCAATTGCATTATTTCTTTACTCGCGGTGTATGCGTTGTGATAGCCTACTAGTAGAGAGCCAATCAAAGCGCGCGCTAACTCGTATAGCACATGATAGACCAGTTAATAGACTGTCTAGTATTAATATGAGCCTGGCATAAAAGCATGAAAAATATGAGGCACTAGTTCAGGGCTCTATCCCACTCCCCCCACCCTGCCTTTTATCATAACCTTGACCTAATACCAACTATTCTTGACAACTCTCAATTTGTACATATGTTTACATGTACTTACATTTTACATAAAGCAGCTGCATTCGTGAACAATTTTTTTATCCTGTTAATAAGAGCATCCTTTCTGTGTTTTGACTTGAAGGAGACGTCCAAGTAGATAAAAATATCCCTCAACATAGAAACAGTAAACTTACACAAAGAAAATACACACTTAATGACAACTCCCCAGAGGGGCTTTTCAGTGTCTAATTAAAAACCTCCCTCTTCCCCAATTAAGAATCCCAACTGGTAGGAGGCAAACCAGTTGGCTATTTACAAAGCGTGGTAAATTTGTCCCTGGGATCACCGAGCACAAATTCATTCAGTGATCAGAGCCCGGGAATCGAACCCGGGTCTTCCGCATTCAAAGCCCGAGCTCTAACCACTACGCCACGCTGCCTATACTTATGCAGTATATATTGTTGTACATATGTGCGCAGATCGTAGACATCGTACATTATGGAATTTGTTAATGCTACTTTGTCCATAACACCTTGAACAATTTCGTCGTGGTACATATCGTCCTGTACGGGATCCTCACCTTGTTCATCGGCATTAAATTCCTCTTCGCTTTTGTCGTCGTTGGAATCCTCCGAGAGTCCGAAGTCTGGTAATTCCTGATCAGGCGACTTCGAGTGCATTTTTATGCGCTTTGCTTTTAGTAGAGAGAAAAATCCTTGAATATGTGTTTTAGTGACCCATTCACTCTGACTGAATAATTGTTCACCGCTTTTAGACAAAGCTCGTTACATATCCTTTGAAACTTGTTGTGGGTCACATTTGTGCTTTGTTCTCTCGCCAATATCGTACTGTGCAGTGAGATAGGCCTGAACTTTATCACTAAATCGCTTTCCTGTGCATCTAGGCTTTTGAAGGGTCCACCCCTTAATTGTGTAACTTAGAGTTCCTGGTTTTACTTTCCATGTGTTCTACTGACGATTTGTCTTTTGGTTGAGAACTAACATCGGAAAAATTTCCAACCCATTTTCTTTTAAGGGTGTCATACAAACTTTAAGCCTCTTATGATCAAAAAGGGTGTGGCGCGTTTCAACCTCTTCAATGCTGTGAAATGCTGCTTCGCAGATTTGCTCTTGGCACTTCAGTTTCATTCTGTCGAGCTTGCAACATAATATTTTTAGAGGTGATGGGGAAAAAGTATTTTTCTTCTGAAATTTCAATGTTGAAAGGACCTTGATGATGAAGATATATGCGATCCCATTGGATCATTCTGTCTTTTCCTACACCAACGGCTTTCCATACACTCAAACCATTGTCTTCATAACGGACGTTGTGAAATGCGCAAAAACCTTTTATTTTTTTCACTTTAAGGTCTTGACTATTTTCGTCGATGACGCACACAGGAGCGATAATACCGTTGACTGTTCTTGACTTCAATGTTTTATGCATGTCTTCGGAAGAGAGAATGTTGTTGCCTTCATTACAATACCTTCTAAGACATCCTTTCATTGGGCAAATAATGCGATCTGCTGTCCTTACCGAACTAAGGTTCAGAATGATCGTATCCTTCTACAGTTACATGCGCTGTCCGACAACTTTAGCTGCCGCATAAAGATTGACCTTGTGGTAGCATGCAGCCTCATCCGACCTTAGGAATACTTTTTTAAACGAGGAACCTTTTGCTCTTTTTAAATTGCTTTGATAAGCATCTCACAAAGTCACGGCAAACCAGTCCTGAGTACAACTGTTAAACATGTTCATTTTTTGTAACCACACTACTGACATGCCAATTCATTCCACGTTTAGCAAACCATTCAGCTTGTTTTTCTCTGTATCTCAACTGGTTAAGCTTCCTCGCCCAGTCAATGAGTAATGGTATAAATTTCTCAAGACTGGTGTTGTCTGCGGTGTTCAAGCGTTTCCATATTAGTGTACATAAGAGCTTTTTGGTATGAAACGTCAGGTAGAGCAATCTTGAGTGCACGGACTTCGATAGATTCAATTTGATCGCAGAGGTACTTTGGTAGTGAGAAGTACCAAACTTGGCAGGCATACTCAAGAACTGGTCGGATGAAGGCGCAATAAACTGTGATTAGGTCTTTTGGCGAGGCACCAGATCGTTTTAGTACACGTAAAACGTATAGGCGTTTGCTATAGCTTTGGAACAGATATCGTTAATGTGAGAGTTCCATGACAGGTCAGAGGATATGTAGTGACGCCTAAGAGTTTAAACTCTTAAAACGAAATACGGAGTTACTTGGTTTTTTTGACGTTCAATAGCATGTTATTATTGTGAATCCACTCAGAAATACCATCTATATGTGTTTGAAGTGCTGAGATAGCAGACTTCGGGAGGACTTCATAAACTGTGCAATCATCAACGAAGTTGGATTCAAGGTCATTTATTATGACTAAGAAAAATATTGGCCCCAATTTGGTGCCCTGAGGGACTGAACCATTAATTTGATGCCATGATGATTTAATCTGATCCATTTTGACACTGAGGTTGCGTACTTGGAGAAAATCTTCACACCAGTTAAGCAAGATGGGAGGGACGCCAAATATTCGAAGTTTCAAGAGAAGTATATTATGGTCTATTCGGTCGAAGGCCTTAGAAAAGTCAATCATACAAGCTCTGATGGATTTATTTTGGGGGCTGTCGTGAGCGGCTAGCCAATTGTGGATCAAGTGGATTAAGGCATGGGTTGTAGAGCAATTTTTAGTGTTCCCAAATTAAAGAATATTAATATAAGGCTCAATCACTTGTAGTAGCCAGCGGGAAACAAAGCCAGTGTTTGAGTATTTTGCTCAAAACAGGGGTCGGAGAGATGGGCCTGAGATCTGAATCGACGGATTTGGATTTGGGTACTTTTGGTACAGGAATCACATCAGCACACTTCCATAGAGATGTTATGACACCCTGAGCAATACTTGCATTAAAGATAGAACAGATCGGTCCAGCGAGGGCACAAGTATAAAGCTTAAGTACCCAATTTGGAATCTCTTCTGGGCCAGTAGCTTTGTGAAGGCGTAGCCTTTTTAACTCAGCTTCAACTTGAGCCTTAGTGATGGTAAATGAGTCGGGGACAGAATCAATTGGAAGTTTGTCAAATTTACAAATAAATGTCCAAATACACTATAATACGGTCACTGGATAGGTAGATATCCCTACGACTCATTTCATATATCTGGCATTAATCTCGCGCCAAAACCTTCGAGATCTATCCAACGAGTATGTTTCGATTTGATCTCAGTGGAGGACTCAAAAGTCGAGTGACCAAATGGGAAAATGTGATCAAGACCTAAATTGATTTGTTTCTAGAGCATTTTATAAAATAAAAACATTGAAAAACCGGGTGAGTTCGACTACCATTTTCTGAGCGGGTGACAAGGCTCGAAATCTTGTGACACCCGCTCAATGCGGGTGAGTTGACAATTATACTTATACAACTTTAATCCGCAAAGGTGGTAGCCATTACGCGGATAGTTGAAGTGCTCGTGCAAAATAAAATTTTAAAGAGGTAGTGCAAAACTGCTTACAATAGCATGTAACAGTTTGAAAAAAGCAATATCACTAATAAAAATTACTAAAAGAAAATCTAAAACTGGATAAAGTTGCCTGGTCTAGGATTTCTGAGGTGAGGCTGTTCCACACTTGGACCGTGCTTGGAAAAAACGTTCCTTTATAACTGTTTGTATGTGCATTCAGTGCATAAAATCTCTTCGGGTGATATTGCCGCGTAGCCTTTGCTGGTAATGGGATAAGATGGTTTGGCAATGGGAGATCTTCTAGATTATGGGTGGCTTTGTAAAACATTATAAGTCTTGCTTTCTGACAGCTATGAAATTCTTTCTGGTTTAACTGATGTAGATCATTTGATATAGAATTCCATATTTTAGAGCCAAAGTGTCTAATGGAATGATTGTGGTATTAACAGATGGTATATTAAGGGCCCTTTCACCACGTAAGTTATATTTAGATTTGCGCTTTTAAAAATACTTGAAATATACGTAGCTAACGAATTATGAATAGCTTTGTGAATTAAGATAAGTAAGTCGCAGTATCTAGAATTCTGCAGACTATTGTGATTAATCTTTTTAAGTAATTTGTCATAGTTAGATTCATAATCATTAAATACAAAACGTAAGCACCTCTGGTTTAGCTTTTCTAATTTATCTGAATTTCTCTTACCGCAATGGTGCCATACTAAGGAGCAATAATTTAAATGTGGTAAAAAATATGCTTTGTATAA
>JAOTRI020040057.1:0-7500 GCA_028564885.2 Zoanthus sanctaehelenae | reverse complement strand
ACTTCATCATCTGGAAATATAAAAATAATAATTAAGTCTTGATTAAATCTGAACATCAACTGTCGGTGACTGTGGGGAGACTCAAAAATGACTCCCAAAAATGCCATGATGACTCCCAAAAAAAAATCAGTGAGTCAACATAACCCTCAAATATAAATCTCTAGGGGGAACCCTGCTCAACTATTGTGGAGTGAATTTATTCCCACCGCAATCTACAACCTTAACAAAGTCGATTATTATCTCTTGTAAAACCAGATGTCAATAAAAGCATGTTGAACATTGTAAAAACTTTGCAGTATTTACCTGATCAGCATGCCCCTGTTAAAAAGGCCACAAACCGAAAAAAAAGAATGCTAAAAAAAACGTGTATAGCAAAGGGCATATTGAATTCAATCAAGAATAAACATTAGTTATTCAAATCACACTATTTAAGTAACGACCCTGAAAAAAAATTATCATGTTTGTAAGCAAAATAAAGGCAAAAGTTTAAAAACATATCTTAAAACTCGATACGCATTAAATATATCTGACATAAATGCTACCTGTAATACGATTGATACGATCGCCAGTAGAAACAAAAAAAATTAAATTTATCCAAATCACTTTACAATGGCAAATGCTATACAGTTAAAAAAAATATTTGTGATAAACTAAATGAGCATTTTGTTAATGTTGGCATAACCTTGCCTTCAAAGTTGCCTACATACCCTGACTTGCCATTACCTTCAAGCTATATCAAACGAAACTTTCAACAGAGTTTTATGTTCAGATCAATTTGTACTGAAGAAGTCGCAGACTTGATTCAGGGTTTGAAATAGGCAAAGCCTCTATAGGCCCCCAAATTAAATGTATAAAATTGGCCAATCAACAAATCAGTACAGCCTTGGTCTTTAATAATTCCTAGACTCAAGGGATCTTAAAACTGGCTAATGTTACGCCAGTTTACAAAAGTGGGCTATCTATATCAACACTCTCGTCTTTCACACAAATTTTTGAAAAATTAGTTTTTAAACAAATGTTTCGTTACATTGAAAAACAATTTTTTGAATAATTGCCAATTCGGCTTTCGAAAAGATCATTCAACGGAACGGGGCATTATTGAAATAACTGAAAACCTGAAATGGGCAATTGACAATAATCTTTATACATGTGGTGTATTTCTAGACTTCTCCAAAGCATTTGATACCATAGATCATTCAATCTTGTTCAATAAACTCTAGGAATATGGTTTTAGAGGCACACCACACTCGTGGTTTACTAGCTATCTGTCAGACAGGTACCAATATGTTCCTTTCGGAAAAAGTGAATTATCCAAACTGCTAATAACGCATGGAATACCCCAAGGTAGCACCCTGGGACCGCCTATTTTTCTTCTTTACATAAGCGACATAGTTAAAAAGCTTCTAACAAGCTTTCATTCCGATTATTTGCGAATGATACTAATATCTTCTTCTCCTCGAATGACATTAATCAACTTGAAAAAGCTAATCAAGGCAAAATATTGGTGCAATAAGAACAAACTTTCAATAAACTTTGTCAAAACCAGTTGTATGATAGTCAAGTCAGCCCGTAAGCGCTTAAACGCACATGTTGATATAAGACTACCAGATAAAAATAGTTTATATTTCCACCTTAAGCAAAATCAATACATCGTATATTTAGGAGTATTAATTGACGAAAAAATGAACTGGCAATATCACATTGCATCCGTTTGTGCTCGCATTGCTCAAAATACTGGAATCTTCTACAAGTTGCGACACTTCCTCACTCCCAGACAGCTACGACAAATCTATCATGCACGTATCTATCCACACGTATCCCATGCGATTGTTGCTTGGGGGAGTACATATAAAATCTATACAGTATCAACAAACTACAAATAAAACAAAATCATTTTGCAAGTAGTGTCAGCACTAAAAGGCACTAAAATTCATTCACGACTAGCACAAACAAGTCCTTCCATCTATTTTTAACGACTTTATTCATTATGCCAAAAATGTCCATTCGTATAATACCAGATATGCTTCCTAAAACAATCTATATAAATTTCGATTTAAAATGCACATGGGAAGTAAAACATTTTTTTGTTCTGTGTGAGGGCTACAAAAATCACCTAAAAAAGTTATAAGCATGGCGTCTAACTAGAAAACCTTACAACTTATTTAGGCAGTGGGCATCTCCTTCACTATGAAACTATACTGTAATTACCTGCCTTAATGTTAAAAGCTTTATAACCAAAAGTAAAGTATAGTTCTACATATAAAGATATATATGCAGAAGGAAATGCGAAAATAATATTGTTGTTGTTTAGATCTGATAAGTGTTTATCGGCTCTTTGCTACACTTCAATAACTGCTTATCACCCTTACGGAACTCATGTAGTTGCTGTTTTTAAGGCCAAAGAGGATTATGTAACACTTGGACAATCATTAGTTAATGTCAAAAAGGCAGTAAATGATCTAGTAGACAAAGGAGGCATAGAAATTGATGGAAAGTTGATACCCTTGGAACTCTATTTAGGTGAAACAAGTTCTTACTCCTCATGCAGTAAATGATCTGGTAGACAAAGGACGCACAGAAATTGATGGAAAGTTGGTATATTTGGAGCTATATTTAAGAGATTATAAGTTCTTGCATAATGCATGCATCTATTGCACGTGCTCTGTGAAAGAGAGGTAAGTAAAAGCAAGTTTAAATGAAATTATTAGTAGTTTTTATTTAACAATTTTAAAACTCTATTATAATACCATTTATATTAAGAAAATATCAAAAAAATTGAATATTATTATATAAATATTATATATCTAAGTTATAACTGTTATTGCTATTTCATTCTCTTTGCCTAGTTTATTATCATACAGTAACTGCTTTACTTCCGATGTGCTAATATTTAGTAATTATTAGCAAACTTCTAAACCTATTTTTTAAAAAAAAAACAGGCAAAAATATAACTTTAAATCAACGCTTTATTACTAAAACTGTTCATTTTTCAAATTTAAAACCGATGCAACTTCAGCCTAAGTCTTGCATACTTTCTGAGTGCACAGATGAAGAGGACTTTTTATCCACTTTGGCATAAGGATCCTGGCGGCAGGGACAGACCTTTGCTAAAGATACCTATTGATCATGTTGCTATTGATTAGTTTCACCTGCTACTACGAATCACTGACAGGTTATTGAAGGGGCTGGTACAAGCTTGTACACTATGGGATGATGTAAGTATAAGATCTTGTTGTTTTTACCTTTATCTTAATAATTATTTATTCTGTCTGTATATCTTTAGCAAGATGCAAGCTTTTTGTTTGAAGAAGTTTAAAATTTAAAATTTCATTAGCCGTTAATTGAACCACCATGTCTAAAAAAAATTATCATTTTCATCATTATCACTTCCTTGCCCCTTGGTGGTGAATAAGGCCCAATAATGGCATTGTACTTCAACTAAACTTAATAACTTAGGAATGCTTACCATTTGTATGAAAAACTGCTTGGAACAGATGAAGAGAAATGGCACAGGCCACTTACCACTTACACAAAAAACTGCAATTTTCAATCAGCAATTCAAATGTGCATTTCATCCCACTGGAAATACAGTCAGTGGAGCCTGGCACAAGCCAATTGTTACAAATGGTACACAACTCTTCAGTCCTTTTTGTCAGAATGGCAAAAGAGGAATATGTCTGAAATTTTCTGTCTTTTCAAATAAATTTTAGGGCAATAAGCTGTACATACTATTTGAAAGGGTATTAAGTAGCAGTAGCCTTGAACTGGCAATGGAATTTGACATTTTAGCGAGAAATTTTGGAAAGCCAAGTTCCCAAAAATCAGACCACCCTCATAAAAATCATCAGACATTGTGGTGTCAGCTTTGCCGTTTGGACCAACCGAGGTACTGGTAAGCATGAACGGACAGCACTGATGGGAGGGGACAAGAAGCATCTTCTAAACAAACTCTTAGGAAAACTGAAGGAGTATTTCCCTGTGAACACAGAGATGTTGAAATGCTTTGGAAGGTAGTTTCAATTCTGTAATTTTTGAAATGATAAACAAGGTCTGCTGTTAACTTATTGTTTCTCCAAAAAAAAAAAAAATTTCACTCTTTTCAAAATTTGTATCAGTAATTTAAACAAATTTATTAAATTTTAAGGTCAACCTTAGTTTTAACAGAAATTTATATTCTATGAACACATAATCTTAGAGTGACTGGCAAATTTTTAGTATTATCAAGTTTTAATCTTGAAAGGTGACATAGGTTACTGGGCTGTTTGCATTTCTGGCAGTATAATATGGAAATCACTGTCAAATTTTATTAGTTAAAATATGTCAACGAGTATGTAGACACTTTTTCGATAAGCTAACAAACAGCAAAAATCTTTAGGTATGTTTATAATGTTTATGAATATTATAATGGAAGTATTGGTAGTTTTATCAATAGTCCTTTTTCGAATTCTCCGCTCCCGTTTGGAAAACCGCTGGACCCCCGTATAGTAGATGCCGATTCTAACACGAGATCGAGGCTAACCCTGCAAAATTTGCAAACATTGCCTAATTTCAGTAGTAATTGTGAACTTGTAAGTTTTCTGGTTTTTACGAAGAACAGCTACTAGATTTTTTATGGAAGGCTTCCAAAAGCAGTTCTCGTTTGAGGATATAAATAAGTTGAAAGTTAAAGAGCTGAAAGCGATTTTGGAGCGCTACAATCAGTCCGTCAGTGGCAAGAAAAACGACTTGGTTCTTAGATGCTGTGCTATTCTGGACAATTTAAAAAATAAAGGGAAAGTTCTCCAGGACCAGGAAAACAACAAGATCATAAGAGTAAATGGAGGAGACGTTACTGTTGAGAATATTTTAGGCAAAACAGTTAACGGCAAGTGGACGAAAGACCTGCGAACTGTTCCCGAGTTTCATTTCCTCGAACTGTATGACTATCTGGTCAGAAGAACCATGAAATACGACCACGAGTCTATAAGGACTTTGGGATATAAAAAGCTGAAGGCCTTTCAGTTTTTTAAAGAAGGCCATATAAAGGATCTTCAGGTTTGTTTGGTCGGAAAACTGTCGTATCTCAAGGCAGAAGTCCTAGCTTCTATGAAGCAGATCAAATATTTGTGTGTTGTTGTCTTTGATTACCATGGAAATGTCTTTAAAGCAGCTTGCAAGTGTCCTGCAGGGTAAGTACTTCAAAATTAATCACAAATATTTCTAACTTGTGAAGGATTTCATATATTTTCGGTGTATGAACAGTAGGGTCAAATATTTTAAATCACAAAGCCATATAGTTTAAAATTTTTAATAAATACATGGTCAGGGTTTTTAAGTAATAATAATAATAATAATAATAAATAAAAACGGAATTGAGATTCAGCAAAGCATTACTTGAGAGTTTGGGAATTAAAGATATTGTTTTATTTGTTTTTCAGTTAATAACATTTTGCTTTTGTATTACCTTTTGTTTCAGACGGGGAGTTGATGGATGTGGCCACTGCAATCATGTGGGATCAGTCCTGTTTGCAGTTGAGGACTTCTGCAGACGTGGACTCAAAGAACATAACGAAGTTGTTTCATGTACTTCTAGAGTATGCCAGTGGAATGTCCCCCGCAATATTAAAGTTCAGCCCAAGCCAGTGGATGATATTCTGTTTACAAGATACAGATTTGGAAAAGAATCAAGCAGCATCCCTAAAAGTAGCTTGTATGACCCAAGAGCTCCTTCTGATCGAGCTGTCAATAATGAAGCTCTAAAGAAACTTTGTAAAAGTTTGAGTTCAAGTGTAGCAAGTAGCAGCTTTTTCCTTTTTCATGAGATAAAAGCAACCAACACTCAAAGCAGCAACATAGAGATTGAAAGTTACTGTGAGGATATACCTGAAGTGACTGAACTTCTTCCACCAGACTTGGAAGATACTCATCTCCCTTTCAATGATGATTACGACATCAAATCCTCATCATTTAAATCAATGGTTGATTCATACATGTATGTAGAAACAATAACAGAAACTGAAATTCAGAAAATTGAAAGAATCACCAGAGGTCAAAGTAATAATGAAGCTTGGCGAGAGCTGAAACAGAATATATTAACAGCATCCAATTTCCATTCTGCATCTACCAGAAAAGCTGAGCCAGACAAGTTATTGAAAACCATCATGTACTTGTCCAACACTAATGAAAAACCAGTTGCATCATTGCAGTATGGTCAAATGCATGAGAAGGATGCAGTTGAGTGCTATATAAAGGCAGAAATTGCAAGTGGAAATACAGGTTTAAAAGTATGGGAAGTAGGGACCATAATTTCTAAAGAAAGGCCAGGGTTTGGGGCTAGTTTAGACAGGAAAGTGTTAGATCCCACTGCTACAGGCTCCAAGATAGGAGGATTAGAAGTAAAATGTCCAATTTCAAAACAAGGACAAAAACCAGAAGAGGCATGTATGGATCCTAAATTCTATATGATCATGAAAAATGGAATGCCTAAATTGAAAGAAGGACATAAATATTATTATCAGGTACAGGGTCAGATGTATGTATGCAAGTTAGAATGGTTAGTTTTTGTGGTTTGGCTTGGTGGAGATAGTATTATGAAAGAAAGATTGTACTTTAATAGGAAGTGGTGGTTTAATCACGCTTTACCACAGCTTGATTACTTCTATAAGCGTGCATTTCTTCCAGAAGTGTTCACCCGACGAGTTAAGAGAGGCGTACGTCTGTATAAGCACAATGGCTGGCAGAGTTATAAACAGCACATGAAGGATTGCAGATCAACATAATTAACTTTATTGAACTTACCTAAAACATAATTTAACTATTTAAACTGATTGTTGTTGTTGGGGATTTCATAGTTATTAACATTGCTTGCAGGCTTTGTCAAAGTAATTAATAATTTTCTTAATACAAATTTACAGCAAAAACTATTAGTTGTATTTTTCCATTATATTTTAGGACAGCATTTAACACATATTGTATAAATTTCATGACAAGTTTAAACAAAATTCATTATTACTAAATGTTTATATGAATATATTATTGGAGAAATTTAATTATAAACATTCCTTCGAACTGCTCACATATTGGCTTGAGGAGATGATCAGTATATAAAGGATTAAATAATGATTCATATTATTCTATTTTGATAAAAGCAAGTGTTATCATTTTTGAGGAGTTATAATTGCTGTTGTTGGAAATACTTAAAGACTAAACAAAAGTACATGTAAGCATAAACTTATTAAAAGAATCATATACAGCAGTAATGGATTGCTTGAATAGTTTGAAAAATTACTTTTATAGTTTTATAAACTTATGAATACTGATAATCCCCCTTCAGTAATATTTACTCATTCTTTGGTAAAAGAAATGGTGGCCAAAAATTAGTTAAATACGCACAAACCGAAAATATTTGATCACACAAATGTGCTGTATTAATTGGGATAATACCTTTCAAAATATGGAAATTTTTTATCCTTCCAATGGCTCTCTCTACATGTATTCTGACTGAAGCAATGTGAACAGTCT
>JAOTRI020039971.1:0-17935 GCA_028564885.2 Zoanthus sanctaehelenae | reverse complement strand
TTTGAGCAAAATATGAAGAAATTCAAAAATTCACGACTGTCAACCGATTCTCGAAAATTACAGACATTGGCTCTTAAAGTGTTTGCTCATCACAACTGACTACTGCATTTGCAATACTTGGCACGTACAGTATCATAAACTGTCAGCAATTTGGGGTTTATAAATCGCAGATCGATACATCGCATCTGATTTTCAACAGGACTTTGTCAAGTATTTTGGTATTCCACAACTCATTTGAAAAATTTACTCTTTAGATTGTCTAAATAACAACTTGCTTAGCAAAAATAATGAAATTTAAACACATTTCCCTCGTTATAAAAACTTTTTTCCCCAGGGTAAAATGCATTGTTATTTGACAATTGGGGAGCCTAGCCCCTAGAGAAAAGAAAATGTCGACCTGTGATTGGCTGCGAATAATATACTGTACGAAGAACATGTCCAAGTTAACCTGAAAAATGAGCATCCGCACAACTGGACAAAATCTGAAATGGTAGTTGCGATGGCCAGCAAGTATCTGCAAAAGTTAACTGCTCAGTGACCATGTGGCACGACTGCATGCTGATTGCATAATTCATTGTCACAGTCTTCTCAAAAATGAAAAATCAAGAAACGGATTTTATGGTGACGATGTATGTTGTATACTAAAGTAAGTATAGATAGCACAAACGTGCTAGTAGCTTACTTGAAGCCACGGAATAGGGTTCTATGGTCACAATCAGGCTCACTATTTTTTATGGTAGATTTAGGGGTAAAGCCCACTACCAACGTGGCCATAGTGCCCTATAACGTGGCTTCAAGGTAGCTACTAATATTTTGGTGCTATCTACTCTTGATGTTTATCTTCATAGCCACAACATATATTCTTTCTAGGAACCTGAGCCTGTTTGCTAGCTACAGTATGCCATGCTGATGAGCCCTCAAAAGGCCGAAATAGCTGTCCATGGCTGCTAGTAATCAGGCTGACTATTTTTATGGTAGATTTAGGGATAAAGTCCACTACGAACTTGGACATAGTGCCCTATACAGAGACTTCAAGTAAGCTACTAGCGCTTTTGTGCTTTCTATATTTTTTTTATTATATATTATATTTATGCAATTAAAACAAATTACCATTACAAACCACGCAAATTTTTTTTATTCTTCAAGAGCTGAGATATTGAACTCCATCATTCAAAACCAGTTTTTCACACCATGGTATAACACTCTGCTAAATACAAAAGCTTGCTTTGTATCATCAGAATTGGTTTGGAAATGATTTGAAGGAGTGTTATGAATTAAAGAATTTCTGAATTTCAATGAGTCCAATTTGACGAATTTTTTATGCTGATACTGATGACTACTAAAGAAAAGCAAAGATTAAGAAACTTAGCACACTGATCTTACTGCCAACGCGGTGTGCAGCCCTAAATGATAATCGATTAGGGCAAGAGCTTGCAATAACAAAAAGATGGAGATCAACGTTTTTCAGCATTCCATACTTACCTCGTCCTTGGCCACGCCCTCTCCCCTGTTTCATAACTTCGTCTTTAACCATGTCAATCACCTAAAAACATTAAAATGATAGAAATGAAAAACCCAGGTCATAAGGTAATGGATACATGTACGTTGTGGTTTAATTTTTTTTGGTTCAAATTTTGTTTCAATCAGAACAATATTTTTTCAATTCAAACCAATTCAATATTTTCAAATTGGTTTAATTTTCTCACGTATATGTTGTGCTTTAAATTTGCTCTTTAGACTGAAAATTTCAAACCAGTTTTAATTTTTTGAACTAGTTTAAATTTTTCAAACTTGTTTAATTTTTTTAAAACTGGTATAATTTTTGTATATCGTGTTTTACGAGCATTCTTAAAACAAGGCTTTTTTAATTTGAGAGTGTCGAAGAACTGATTGGGAGCTTATTTCCTCATATTCCACCTACTACCCTACTCACACCCCACCCATCCACCCACTACAATATATTTACCTTTTCTTCTTTTTACTTCTACTACCATTTTCTACTTACTGTACCTCTTCTTTTTTTACTTCTACTTCTCTTCCATTTTTTTTCCTTTTCTTCTCTTCTTGCTCTTTCCATCGTATTTTCTTTTTCTTTTTTATTTTGGAACACCCTGGCAAGAATTGAACTACTGACTTTTGGATTTGTTTAGATCTGTAGTCCTGCTTCATCCCAACTGACCATGCAAGGTATCACAAGTTATTGACATGAGAAGAAAACTGGGGTTTGAAGGAAAAAAAGTGGTTTGACGAAAAATAACTGGTTTAAAAAAATACAAACTAGTCCTATGTACATGTAAAAAATCGAACCAGTTTGAAAAAAGGTATCTGGTTTGAAAAAAATAAACTGGTTTAAAAAATAAATTTGAAGCACATCATATAAATTGGACCAGATTTCTTTTTTTTTATCCAATTAGTCTGATACCAACAATTAGCGATGCCTAGAGCTTGCTGAAACTACAACTGGTACACTAGCAATGGTTGCTTGCATGGTCAAGAGGAGATGATGTCAGTGGTACTACAGATAGAAACTGATCCAAATCTCAGTAGTTCAAATCTTGGTGAGTTCCAAATTTAAAAACAAAATAGGAAAAAAAAGAAAAAGAGTTTTGAAGTATAAGAACAAGAGAAAAGAATAAGAAAAAAGGAGGGGTGTGTAGAAAGTGGTGGGAGGGGTAGTGAGGAGAATATACAAAAATTAATAAAACCAGTTTGAAAACTTTAAAAAACATAAACAGTTTTTCTAGTACTGGCTTCATTTTAATTTATGTACTACTCACTTCATCAGGTATTCTTAGATACTTGATATTACTTCCACGAACATAACATTCAGGAATTTTCCAAAATCGGTCTCCATCCTATAACAATAAAACCAAACTGTACTTTAAAACAGGTTTCAAAAGTATATATAATTATATAGTAACTGTTCATTAAGTGCAAAAATATTGTCAGGGTCTACAGAGGGTCCTAAGCACAGTTATCAACTCCAGTAGTAACACAGTACACAAATCGCCTTCCTAGTCCTCATTTTCAAGATGTTTTTCTGGTTAAAGTGATTAAACTATGTTACTATATCAATAATTCCTTCCTCAAAATTAAAGGTTTTGTTTTTCAAGATTTAGTAAATCTGTTTCTTGAAAGCGTTTTTAAATTGCGTGCATGAGGAATCTCGATATGTTTTCTCACGGTACTAGAATTTGAAAACGTTGCCTTTTCTACTTCTCGATATGTTTTTTTGGTGCTGTAAATCTATATTAGTTGGCTTGAGGTTCTCGCTCAATTGTTTTTTTTGATTAAATAGAATCCCGATTTTATTTTCTTAAAACTCGATATCTCTTTGGAAACTCAATACCCTTTTGGCCAGAACAGCTTCCCATACCAAACATCAGTCCCAGTGGTTTAAATCTATTTTCATAGAGCAAAAACAAGTCAAGTCTAATTTCCATTTTCCAGATGCTGTCTTTAGCACCTTCTAATACATCAGCTAAAGCTAAATCTTTTTACGAGCCTAGTGGCCCATGGGGCCAGCGCTTATCTCTGGTTTCCATAGTGTTAAGCGGATGAGAGTCTTTGACTGCCCTGGACGGGACACTAATCCATCGCAGGTTAGCTCCCACCAGACGCTGGTACTCATTCACCTACCCAGGAATGATTTATTCCATTTAACAATTTGCAAAAATTCTTGGTAAAATATCAAGGACAAAAGTTCTTCATTTCATTATCCAGAGAAATACAAACTTTCCCCTACCTACAAACGTTTTTAAAAAGATTAAAATACTATCTTCTTTGATAGGAACGATTTTCCCCATATAATTCATTTTCTTTATATATACGTACATAATTAACAATTATCACCCGAAGTGGAGGTGACTAGTGATGAATATTTACCGAGCTGCGAGTGGCGAGGTAAATATCCTTCGCTAGGCACCGACACTGAGGGGGATAATTATTTTAATATTAACCAAGTAGGTGGATAGCCTTTTTAAATTTTATTTATTTCAACATTTTTTTAAAAAAGAAAATCTGAGCAAAAGCAAGTTTCACAACCAGTCTTCTGTAACCTATCTCGCACGCGAGCACCTGATCACTTGACTGAACTCGATCAAAGCCACATGAAATAACAAATTAAAGTTATTCAAAATTTGAACAACAGGAAATCATTTGGGAAAAAAAAAATCACAAGATAATACAACATGAGCAACCAAATCTAGAGCTATTAACTGACAGTCCGTGGTTTGAACTTGGAAAGCTTATGCTGAACTGAAAACTGCAATAATATTGTTGAAAATGCCACCAGGAATGAGTCCATTCAACAGCTGCTGGACATTTTGAAATTATTTCCAAGAAAAAGTTGGAGTTTGCTGTAAAACCACTCTTTTTGCTGCAGTTTTGGAAGGATTTTGACTATAATTTATGAGCTCTTCTTCTTCAAACAATAATCTGATCTTTTGTAGGACTTTTATGCACAGTTGGGGCAATTTCACCTATTTTCGACAGAGTTTATTAGCACCAGAGAACACACTGTTTCCAATAATGGAAAAAGGCCTGTTGTATGGAGGATTTTGTAAATTGAGGTCAAGTGCTGCACAGATTGAGGTGAGAGACTTCTTGTTATAATGCCTCAGTGTCATCTTGTTTCCTTGCTGACACTTATTGTCATTTCCTCGATAGTTGTTACAAACTCATTTTGTTGCAGAAAACATGCTAAAAAATGTATTAATTTTTTTTTTTTTATTTAGTTAAACTTTGTACTTTTCTTTGCATTTACATAGCCTCGAATTAGGAAAAACGTTTGTAAACAGATTCCAGTAAATTTAAGAAATTTAATTTAGTAAGCAAGTAAGCTGATATTAAGTACAGTGAGTTGATATTAAGCGAATAAAAACTTTTGATTAAACACTGAAACACCAAATTTTGTTTCCTTTTGTGTGTTGAAATGGGTTCCTTCTTCGTTAATTTTATTAATTTCTTGTTCAAAAACTGAAGCAAAACGGGAACCCATTTTTCACGGTTGAGTAACCAAGGTGAATAGTGCAGGATATCTGGTGTTTGATGAACCAATCAGAGTGCACGTAAGTGCTATTCACCTACTAGGTTAATACTAAATAAATTACATACTGTATATGTTTTTTTTCCTCTTGGTTTAAAGTGCCTGTGAAGTAAAAAATATTTTTGCATTTCAGAAGAGACCAATTCAAAAGTATACTAAGAAGGTTTCAAAGACTTAGAATAAAATGCCTTTGAGATACAGCCACCTAAATTTACAGGTTTTGAGCTGATAACTGGCTAGCTCAATATGCATTCAAGGTATTGTTTCTGTGACGTAATTTTGTTTTTTAACTTCAAAAGCGATTTGAGAGAAAATATCGAGTTTTACTCATATCTCGTCTCTGATTTACAGCACGGAATTCAAACTCGAGTTGTTACAAGAAAATTACTTTATCTTTGTTTAGAAACCATTTTATCAGGTTTAAACTATTTTTTTGCTTGAAAAAGAATGCTTTTTAGTTAGTTTCTTACACATTCGCTGCACTGAAGAAAACAAAATGACGCGTGACATTTGCTAATTTGCATCTTAATGACTAGCCACAGAACTCGAATCTTCCCAGGCGCGTAGCATCTTTCCATTTTATTTTAACTCTCAGAAATTCAGCCCGTTTGTTGTTCTTATCATGATCTTCTCAGAAAGCCAAAAACATTTTTCACTTCATAGGCACTTTAAAGAAAAACGTAAGAAAAACAACCCATGTACTGCAAAACGATGCGCCTGGCATTAGTTTATTAGAACTTCTTAATATGAGGAGAGATATCTCGGTCCATGTGAACATATCACCCCAAAATATTTCGGGGGGTTAGGGACAACTTTGTGGAACATGCGCATACGTTCATATTAGAACAAAACTAAACGGCCACTTCTCAGCACCATAAACCGAGATATCTCGGGGTCAGGTTTTCTCATGTGAACCAGGGACAGTTTCATCCCTACACCGCTGAAATATCTCGCCTGATACTGTTCTTAAATTGTTTTTAATTTTCTGACAATTTGAACTTAGATGTTCATATAAAGTTGTCCTTATGAAAAATCCAAACAAACATACAAACCAGTAACAAGAAAAAGTACAATTTTAGATTTATGTCAGTGGCGGAGGAAGGTATTTTTGAATGCCCAGGCCATGGTATTCTTGCTGGACCTTGTGTAAATGCATGTATACTGTGCATGCGCTAAAGAATGTAAAAAGTTTTCAGGCCTAGGCCTGGGCTTTTCCGTGACCTCTGCATGTTGCTGGACGAGACGAACAGTTGACATAAGTCATTGTAAGAAAAAGTAAGATTTGACAAGATAAACTCGAGCAGGCAATTTAAGACAGAGCGAAGCATCGTTGGTGGATTAGGAAGAGCATACAATTATCAAGACATATTTCTGCTCGAATTTGCAACTAAAAAGAGAAATTTCATATTTGACTTTGACAGGATAAATGTTATTGAACATGAATGGGATGCCGTGTCGGCGTTTCAGCAAAAACGTTGTACAAATAGATACATATCACACGGTAATGAAAAAAGAGTTTTTCATGTTTCGGACTGAAGTTCTTTGTCGCATTTCTTTAGTCATGCGACACTCGTTACCGCCGTTGATGACATAGAAACTGAATGCAACAAAATTAGAAATAGAATGACTTAGAAGAATTAATATGGCTAGGGTTGAGTTTGGAGGTCGTTCTGCTGTATGTTATATAGGTAAAAAAATTATGTGGTTCCTTTAATGCAAGACTATATGATTTCAGATGACCTATATACAAAGAATGTGAAAAGAGAAGACTTTTGATAAGAGACAAAGGTAACCCAATACATTGTTGGCATTTTTAAAATATTATGTCGTATGTTTATACTTTAGAGTATTTGCTTTCTTCAAACGATCTCCAAAGTTTTCTTTTTGTCATCTACGCACCTTTCTCAATCTATAAACATCTCTTATCATTGTTTAGAACTATGACCAATGATACAATTCAGTATAATTATCGTAAATCAAAAGGAGTGTTGTATCACAAGAAAGATTCGTGATTTACAGCTGCAAACTCCCAATATTCTATTTCTCCGTTGTGATCGATGTCCATCAGGTAGATCAGCTCCCTTAGAAGTCTATCGTTCAGTGGTACCTTCGCCTTCCTCAAGCCTCTAAACATCTCTTCCAACCCCATGGTTTGTTTCTTGTTTTTCTGCATGATGTTAAACAGGTCCACTGCCCTTAATCTGTGGTCAAACAAATACTTTCTCAGTACGGACAATAAATACCGGTTTCTAGATTTCACCCATTCGCTGTCCTTGTCCCTTCCATATCCCTGCACCACGGCTGCTGCATTACCATACGTGATCTTTTTCCCTGGATTTTCATCCATAAACTCGTTTGCACAGTCGATGAAAGCTTGTTCAACCAACATGTCGTTAAGGTGAAGTTCCATCACACCCGAGTTTTCGTTGCCCTTCAGAGCATTTAGCAGTTGGAACGAACCCTTAGTTTCGAGGTTGTTAAATCCTATTCGTAAAATCTTCAGCGTCTTGTTTACCTGTGATCAAGAAAGAAATTTTGCAGATATGGTGAGACGAGTTTTTATTATGTTTGATTAAGATCTTTATTTGCAAACGGTTAGATGTTTACTTATTGTCTTAAAATATTTGAGAAGGTGCTGCATTTGCTCTAACATCTGCTCTGGTTCACTCAGGGTGATTAGAATAATCGATTGAAAGGAAGGTGCTGCATCTACTGTAACATCTATAAATGGTTAGACCTTCACTCTTAAAGTAATTGAGGAGAAAGCAATGAGGAATCGTCATTAAAAATTTGTTTTCTACATAAACCAATATAGTGAAACCTTACCAATAACCCTTTAGCCACTTCTGCGGCACCGCCTTTCGTGATACGGTTATGAGAGAGGTCAAGTTCTTTAAGGGTGGTGTTGGTCTTCAACGCTTTTCCCATAGCGGCCGCTCCTTCGTCTGCGAACCCATTCCAAGAAAGATCTAACTTCTCAATGGAACAATTTTTTGACATTCCCTCACAGATTGCTGTGGCACCCTTCATTCTAGCGTTTTGAAATAAAAGCAGTTTATTTATTTAAAGGGTATAACCATTGTAATAAAATAATTTGGTAGTGCATGCATTTTGATTGGTTTACAGGTGTGTTGTTTTTGCGCTGTATAAAGCATACACAAAAATGATGTGAACGAATTGTGACAATTCACTTTTTATTAAAAGAAATGAAAGTATGCGTGCAGGCTTCGAATATCGTCTTTCTCTTTGTTAAGATGGAAAATAGTAGTTTTATAAAAAAATAAACATGTTTTCAGTTTCTTCAACAGTTTTAAAAGTGGACTGATGGAACGCCGATTTGAAAAATCCAGTTCTGTGTCTGACGGTCGTGACATAGTTAAAGTAAGTTTTTTACATTTTACAGCAAAGTTTTAACACAGCCGTAACCACGCACCTTTAGGGCATAAAGCGGGGCTGTTATTAAATATTGCTTCGGGATTGAGGTGCGAAAATCGATAAAGACTAACAATCCAAACATCTCCTTACACCATTTACGGCGATGGCCGTAAACATTTTAACCATGAATTGTCTAAATTACGGTTGCTCTGATGAAGGACTAACACTGTAAAAGCCATGTCCTTACACTCCTTCGGTGATAATCATAAACATTTCAACCTTGAGTTGTCTAATTCAGAATTGCGCAGAAAAGGGTTAACACTCTAATAGTTAGCGCCTTACATTTTTTACTTTGATGTTATAGAGATTGAAAATGCAAGCTATTTGACTTTACCGATATTCAAACGAATAAATACATAAAAATTTATACAAAGAAAACAAGCGTTTTATAAAAAAAATCTTACCTTAAATGATTCCAGCTTATATCAAGAGTTATTAGTCCATCATTGGTTGCCAAGGCAGGGCCTAGTAACTTTCCCCCGATCTCACAGAAGGAGTTCCTACTCAAATTGAGATGTTTCAGAGTCACATTTTCGCAGAGACCTTGTGCAATGTACTTAGCGTCATGGTCCATAAATCCGTTACAAGACAGGTTTAGCCACTGTATGTAAACATTGTGAACTAGCATAGAACCGATCGCCCTGGCCCCTCTTGCTCCAAGATTATTCCCGGAGAGGTTCAGGTCCGTAATACAAGAGTTTATCTGTAACATCTTGCCTAAGTATTCTGCTCCTTCTTCTTCCACACCATTTTCCGTTAGGTCCAACTTCTGGATGTTTCTGTTCTTGGCGAGACAAACAGACATTGCCTTCGCCCCTAGAGGCCCGATGCCATGATGGGCTAATTTCATTTCATTCTTATGGATATTTCGTACGAAAAAACTAACAGGAACAACTCCATTTTCTTTACAGGAATTTATATAGTCTTCCTTTCCTAGAAGATCATGATAATAGATCTCGCTTTCGAAACAAGACTCCAAGTCCGTATCCCATTCGCACCCGCTGTCTCCGTTGTCATTGGTTTCAACTTCTTTTTGTGGAATCTCGATTAAATCTTCTTCTATTCTGTTTTTCTTTTCGATGATCGTAGAGTCGGACGAAGATGACCTGTGACTCATACCCGAGTAAACATTTCAAAACAGTCAAAAAGTTTTCTTTTCCTCAAGCTATTTTATAGACTGTCCAAAAACTTAATGGTTCTTTTTCTCTTATTTTTGTTATGAAATGGTGAGTTTTTTTTCTAACAGAGGGTTTTTAAACCTGTTTGGTGTTTTGCACACTAAAACTTGCCGTAGATTTGTATATTGCATCCGATAAGGTTGAGCGAGTTTCATAAAATATGGAGTGTTTTGTGCAAGTCATTAAGCTTCTGAACAATTGCTAATGATGCTTTTAGTCCGTTTAGTGTGGATAATTTTGGCGTTAAACATTTCAGCACAAAAGCATTATAGTTATTTGTTATTTAGAATCAGTTGCTTCGGCATGCTAAACATCTCGTTTGTGGGAGACTACTTAAGTCGAAGGTCATAGTAAGCGCTTTTTCCATGTCGATAATGATTCGTGTACAAGGCCAAAGCATTTTAAAATTAGCTATCGCGCCGTCTTGAAATTTTCAAACTTGTTTTAGGTATGTCACCCCTCGTTTGAAAATCACAATATTTCCTGTGTTGTGTTAGAATTAGCTAAAATATCGGCTTTTTGCCTTTTCAAAAGTAAATTGCAATATGTGCATTTCCGATTATCAGAGTAATATTATACAAACAAACTTTTCAAACAATATTTTGCTATGGTGCTTGAATTGTGGTTTAAGATTGTCTAAAGAGATTCTTTGAAGTAATTAAAAGTTTACGTGTTCAAAATCTAAGCCTGCAAGAAAGATTCACACTCTTTGATTGGCTTACGAGAGGTCCAGAATTGCTATCTGGGTTGATTACGGACCTCTAGCGGCTTTACTGCTAACAAGTAATTACATTTTTTTTATTTTTTTTTTCTGAGCAATTTAACTTGAACTTAAAAAACCAAAACATTCATACCATAATTTTTTCCCACAATATTTATCTTTATTACATAGATATGAGTGTTTTTTCTGTAAAATGCACCACTCGTAGATCTGATTTTAAATTATATCCGGGATATGAGTGACATATTTTCCATATTCTCGCTAGTGAAGATATCGTCTTTTTCGTCTAGTGTTTCTATTTTCGAAACACTCGTATCTGTGTAATAAAAAGTAAGTTATACGTTTGCTTGAGCGTATGAAGTTCATCTTCTCTCTTGGAAAAAATATTTCAAAGGTAAACTTAATATGTTTGCGCCACCGTGTAATATCCTGTATTTATAAAATAAAGCTGATACAACGCGCTCTCTGATTGGCTGTGCAACGTTGCGTTGTTTTAATTCTCAATAAAACCACAGTGTGGTTTTGATGTTTTGACTCGTCTCTGCCGGTAGCTTATTTTATAAAACAAATTAAAAAAACTCGCCCTGCTTGCTCTACTCGCCTGTGGCCCGTTTTTCTCTCGGCCCTAGGCCCTTCTTTCGTGAACTTAAAATTCACGCATGGTTACATAGCGCGCGGGCTGGTTTTTTATTTCTAAAAAAGCTAAAATGATATCGCAGTTCTAAAATACCAAAAACAGTTTAATAACAAAACCATCAATGATCCGTACGTTTTATAAACTAACTTCGATTCTGAGCAAGTGATACCACATTATATTACTGGCTAGTTGGGAGAAAATATATTCCATATTGACAGAGTGGTCCAGGCACGTAATTGCAGAATCGCAATTAGTTTTGTAAAATAACTCACATATACGAATAAGGTTTTTATTCTTGACATGTTTCGGCATAACCTTATTCGTATATGTGAAAGTTATTTTATCAATTGTGCTACTTCGGTGTTATGGTAATTAGTTTTGTATCGCAATTTTCTCAAATATGTAAACAAACTACGAACTAAAATTAGTATTTAACTATTTCAATAAGCAACTTGAGTTCACTGCACTGCAAAGTGCGCCTTACACAACCAATTTCAGCTAAAGTCAAGTTTGAACAAATATAATTTTTTGAAATGAAATGTATAAGTATAACAGTGAAAATGTTTCTATAGTTGAAACTTTACTGAATCTTGTAATTTAAGTTCCCAATGTGCACAGCAAAAACACAGAAGCACCGTTTCTCAATTATTTATATCTACTATTATTCAAAATGACACACGTGTTTCTTAACCCTTTCACTCCCAATCAGTTATCAACACTCAATTTCTTCTTACTTAACAAATACAAAGTAAGATATCTGTTAATCAGAAAATGAGAACTGTTCAAACAAAGCAAACTGCTGATAATTAAAAGTGAAATTCTCTCAAACTTCTTCAATGACAAGTATGGCCTCAAGTTGGGAGAACTTGATAATTCAACAGGGTGTGAAAGGGTTAAAAAATACAGATTATTATCATTGTTTTTCAATGCTCTGTCTTTCAGTTTTCAATTCTCGTTATTTCAAATTGCCCACGGGAATAAAAACTATATGATCAAGTATAAAGCAGCCAAAAAATTAAGCATAATGCGTCTCTGAAATATTGTTTGATTCTTATAAAAAGTGTGTATTATAAAGAGAAAGGTGTTTGCCAAGGAAAACGCCGAAGGAAACCCACAAAGTTGACGTTTCGTACCTACTTCAGTGCATAGATATCTTAACAGACATAACTAGAATGCTGCTGAAACTAAATAGCAAAATAGTTACTGTTTATCAGCAGGATAACCTAAACTGTGTGCAATTCTACAATTGGTTTCAGCTCTATTGTAATAAATATCTGAACAGACACAATTAGAATGTTGCTGAAGCTAAATAGTAAAACAGTTACTGTTCATCATCAGGATAACCTAAACTGTGTGCTTTTCTACAATTGGTTTCGGCTCTATTGTAATAGATATCTGAACAGTCATAACTAGAATGTTGGTGAAACTAAATAGCAAAACAGTTACTGTTCATCAGCAGGATACCTAAACTGTGTACAACTCTACAATTGGTTTCGGCTCCATTAAATCCTGTAACAACTGCAAAACAATTTAGGTGGGGCCACCCACTAAGTGAGCACAGTAACTGAACAACGTTAGTTACTGAGCATACTCGGAACGTCAGCTTGTGCACGAGAAAACTAAATCGCGTGCTTCAGCCATAGCTTTTTATAAAAGCTAATAGTTGATTGGTAAATTCTTAGACACACTACTAAAATCTAGTAACAAAAGGTTTTGAGCATATTTCTATAAAAAGCATTCCAAGTTTCTACATTTTGAGAATTTTGTCCCTCCCCTCACCCCATGATACAAAAAACAAGTTAAATGAAACGAAAACAATTGTTTATTGTGCATTTCTAATAACACATAACGTTACCATTACTTTCTACACTACCTAGACATGTCGAGTGCTATTTTTAAATATCTACTCATTTTTTTCTACTACAGTTTAATGCGGGTTTGTCACCCTTTAATTCACAGTCCTGCATTATCACAAAACACTGAAATAACTAAAGTTTAAAAATTTAACTTGTTTTCAATTTAGTATCAAGAAAAAGGTGATTTAAATTGTAACTAAAAGGTGATTAGTGACTTTCAAGTTCAAAGACTAAAGGAGTTGCAAATTGAAATGCCAACCTAAATGACACTTGGTTTAAATACCAAAAAACTCCGATTGTAATGATCAGTACCAAACCTATTTCGATATACTTACAAACATTTCAAACTCAGCAAAACATATTAACTACACTAGTAATAATTCAAATTATAATTCCCGAAAAACTTTGAAAGATACGAAAGCGGACTAAGGCGAAAAAATAATTATCCCTTTTGTTCTTTTACTTTTTTAAAAAAAAGAAATATTTTCTTCTGTCCATGTTTAAAACTCTCATCACAACTTCACTAAGCACAAAAAAGAAGTCTGAGAAAAAACAAGACTAATTTTTACTTAGCTACACTCAATAATTTCACGTGCGAATCACCTCCCTCAAAACAAGAATATCTAGTGAAGGTAATTCCTATGATTTCATTCAATGGCTAAACGAAGTATTTCACCGAGGGGGGTTTATCTAGGGTGACTTGCCCTTTTTCCCAATTGCACTTTTCTTCACAACAACCTTTCGGGAAGTGACAACTGTTTCGCCACCTCCTTCTTCCTCATCAAATCCATAACGTGTAGATTCCTTGGGCTTTGAGGAAATTTCGTCCAGGTCACTGTTGAAAAAAGACCTAATCATGCTCTCAGACGGCTCCACGTGAATGGCGGTACTCTCCAGTTCACGAGCGCGTCGAAGATTATCAACTTCTGACTGAAGGAAGCTGATTTCCCCAACTCCTTTCTGGAATTCGTTGTCTTTGTCATCCAAAGCTCTCTGTAGTTCTTCCATTTGAACACGATAGGAGTTATTTCGGTTCTGCAGATTTTCCAGAGTCTTGGACACTTCAGCAGATTCAGCTTCTCCCTTTGATCTGTACGCTGCTAATTGAACGCGTAGTTGGTCTTTCTCTCGATCACTGTCATCCAGTTGTGTTTCCATGCGGGAGATTCGAGACTTTAGAGTAGTTACTTCCACAACCAGCTGAGCTTTGCCCTCCTGACACACTTTATTCTCGTTGGACATTTCGGTGATACGGTGTTGCATGACGGTAATTTCATCCTCTTGTTCCTCGTTTCTTTCACGGGAAATCTCATATTTTTCTTCCAGTTCCGAGATACGCTTCTGTAAGGACACAATCTCTTCTCGGAGGATGATTGTCTTAGAATCGACGTTGCGGTAGTTCATCTGTGCACTTTCCAGTCGTTCTCGAGTAAAGTTTAGCTCGTGTTCCATAGATGCAAGCATCTTGTGTGCTGTTAAAAGCTCTTGCTGCATCTCGTTTTCACGTTCCTGGCTTCTCTTGTAAGCCTCTTGCAGGGCGGCATAGGCAGTAGATTCATCAAAATCAACACGGGTCTTCAAAGTGATCTCGTACTCGGCCTCGATCTTAATCAACCTAACAAAATAATACATCACACTTATTAAAACTGAAAAGAAGTCAAAATGCCATTTGTAAGGGGCTTACAATTAAGGGGTTGACGGTGCTTATATTAGTGATAATGATGATGATAATTGTGGTGTTCAAGATGATAAAGTGGTGTTCAAGATGATAATAGTTGATGGTAGTGTTGAAGATGATTACTTTAGTGTTAAAGATGATAATGGTGGTGTAGAAGATGGTAATGGTAGATGGTAATGTTGAGGATGAAAATGGTGGTGTAGAAGATGGTAATGGTAGATGGTAGTGTTGAGGATGATAATGGTGGTGCAGAAGATGGTAATAGTAGATGGTAGTGTTGAGGATGAAAATGGTGGTGTAGATGGTAATGGTAGATGGTAGTGTTGAGGATGATAATGGTGGTGTAGAAGATGGTAATGGTAGATGGTAGTGTTGAGGATGAAAATGGTGGTGTAGAAGATGGTAATGGTAGATGGTAGTGTTGAGGATAATAATGGTGGTGCAGAAGATGGTAATGGTAGATGGTAGTGTTGAGGATGATAATGGTGGTGTAGAATATGATAATGGTAGATGGTGGTGTTGAAGATGATAATGTTAGTGTTAAAGATGATAATGGTGGTATTGAAGATGATGGTAGAAAAGATAGTGACAATAATGATGGTAGTGATTGTAAATGTGATGTTATGGTAACGATAATGATTATAAAGATATTGATGGTGGTGCTGATGACGATGGTAAAATGGATGTTAATGGCGGTTATTATATTAGTAGCAGAACCAATAAAATAACATAAATAATAACATAATTGCATAATAATTATCAAAAAAATGTCTAACAATTAAGTATTTAAACAGTTGTATGTTACGCCGTATTTTGAGTTACATATTTTTTATACGTTGACATAAGCATTTAACCTAATTTAAGTGATCAGTGTAATTTTCACTATCAACAAATAAGGTTTTGACAAATATTTATATATTTTTTTCTTAATAGTATGTCGAAGGTAAATATTGAAGTTGCTAGGCAACGCCAAGTGCTCTTGATTTATTTTAAAATAAGGTTTGGTTTCAGTTTAACGAAGATTTCAATTTTTTGCTTCTGTACCTCTTCTGCAGATCGTCATTTTCCAGTTGAAGGTTGTCTTTACTGTTTCGAAGCGCCTCCAGCTCGGCCTGAAGGTCAGCGATCTTTCTCTTGGCTGATTCTAATTCATGTACAAGCTTGTTCCTTTCCCCTTGTGAGGTCTGGTTTGTTTGTTCCAGGTGTGTAATGGTCTTTTGCATGGAGTCCAGTTTATCCTCCAATCTGATAAACCAACCGAAAACAATTATTCAATTTAGTTATAACTCAATAACAATTCGTTCCTTTAAACAAAATGGCCCCAAACGTAGAATCATTTCACATTTTTGTTTTATCGACTCTTCGTTTAGTGTTTCTACTCAACTTTGTTCTACGTTGGCTGCAAAACTTTAAATAAACTTGTTAAGCTGTGCATTTTTCAACACTGATAACAGCAAGTGGCATAGGGCACCAGCTATTTTTAGACGCGAAAGTAAACAGAGACCTGAGACAAAATGTGTTTTTGAATTTCGAAACGTGTTTTTAACTGTTTTTGTAGTGACTTCTGTGGGCCACGATACACTTACCTTGTTCTTAAATTGTTCTTAATCTTCAGCCAATAGGAGTCTCGTTTTTCTTAAAGTTGTTCTTATAAAAGAAAAAACGCCTTCAAAGGGCTGGTACTTTTAGGGTTAATTGCACAAACATGCTAGTAGTTAATTTGAAGCCGCTAGTATGGGCGCTAAGACCATGTTTGTGAAGGGATCAATCAATATTAAGGTGTATCGCAACACTCTTAACATTTTGGTCAGGGAGAGAGACCTGATATAATGTAGAATTACCGGCTCAGAACTAACGCGTGCAAAAAAATTGAAAAAATTGCCGGTGATTCCACATTATATTGCCGGCGTTAAGGGAAAATATATTTATCATAGTAGCTCCGTGGCTTCGCCACTCCGTCATTGTGGAATGTATTTTCTCCCAACTAGCAGGCAATATAATGTGAAATCATCGGCTCAGAGTAGCAATTAGTTTATAAAACTGGATGCAGGAATAAGAATGTGCCAGCACAGATTTTTATCCCAAAGTTTCTTAGTCCAAACACTTCATTGGTTTTGATGAATAGATATGTACTAGTAGTTCAGTTTAGTTTATAGAATGAACGACAACACATTCTGATACTTTTTATTCGTATATGAGAACGAACCTGTTATTGTCATCCTTAACGTTGTCGTAATTTTTCTGGAGCTGGTCGTAATTACTTTGCAGGTTAGCAAGGTCCATTGCTAGACGATCTTTTTCTCCCTTCACTGCATCCGCATCCATAGCATCTAAGAAGTCCATTCCCATACTGGATTCGACCTGCGGTGCTGCTTGTACCTGGACTATTGTCTCCTTTTCTATGTACGTTCTCTTGCTCTCCTCATACAGTTCTCTGGATAAAGATAATTCAACACTTTTATTAGTTAATAAAGTAAGGAATATAATTAAGATAAGACGATCCCTATTCTATAATGACTTGATAAGGAGGTAGCGGAGGCCATGTAAACATGATATTGCTTAATATTATTGTTAAATGGTTGGATATAATTAAATTAGGAAAAGAACGGACACAAAAAGGTAAAAATTGTCTTTTAAATTGAATAAATTTAATAGGTTCCGTGCCTCGGAGCTTGTTTAGTATTTGTTTTGTGATGCGGCGCGTTTTTGACTTTGTGATGAAAATAACGTGAGAAGCGTTTTCCTGTACCGAGATGTCATTTTCCAAATTTACATTCAGATCTATAATACAGCACATGCAGTATCAGGGAATAACTGGAGAATGACTTAGCAACTACAACATTTAGTCTATGTATCTCAAAATGACTAATAATGTTGTTAAACACCACTAATATCAAAATCTCGTTTATCCCCATACGTTTAAAGAGTCTGACATCAGCCACTGGGTTGCGACGCTTATTGGGGGTGGCGCTTAATCATTTTGGTTTCTCTAACATCTTACAACTTGGAGACAAAGCCAATAATATTGTTCATGGTATTTTCGTGCCTCATAGCGCTATGAAAACGCACTTGTTGACCAATTACAACGGACGTACTACAGAGTGAAAATAAATGATACCCTTAACAATGAAGTAACATCTGCTGTTGATAACTCGTTTCATGTAGGTCAACTTATACCACACTAGGATCGAGTAAAAATGATATAGAATAAATTTATGTGCCACTATTAATAGAATTGGGCGGACATGGTTGGCGCAGTTGGTAAGATCTCTGCTTTCCAACCACAAGGTCCCGAGTTCGATCCCTGCACTTTGCCGAGATTTGAATCTTTGTGTGACCTTCTTTTCCGCCTAAGCCAACTCAGCTTTCCATCCTCCCGGGGT